>CAUYPK010083571.1:0-10340 GCA_963574355.1 Loris lydekkerianus | reverse complement strand
GACTCAGCAAGGCCCGGCCTGAAACTGCCTCTACCTAGATACAGCCAATGTGGTACCATGCCACTGGCCCGACCCTGTCACTCACCTCTTCCCCTGCCTTCTTTCCCTGCCCCTTCTCCACAATAAAAAAATAAATTAATTAAAAAAAAAAAAAAAATTATCACATAATGTCCTTGAACTTTGTGCATTTTACTGTATGTAAATTTTACCTTAAAACCCCTCATAAACAGATATTGATTAATTATTGATGTGCATGCTGAAATTTAATAAATACACTGATACTGACCTTCAACTGACTTTGAAATACATCTAAAGATAAAACTAATGGGGCAGCACCTGTGGCTCCGTGAGTAGGGTGCCAGCCCCATATACCAAAGGTGGCAGGTTCAAACCCGACTCCGGCCAAACTGCAATAAAAAATAGCCAGGCGTTGTGGCGGGCGCCTGTGATCCCAACTACTTGGGAGACTGAGGCAAAAGAATTGCCAAAGCCCAAGAGCTGACCACAGCACTCTACCAAGGGCGACAAAGTGAAACTCTGTCTCTAAATAAATAAATACAAACCTAACGGATAGGTAGAGGAACAGGTAGACAGACAAACGTGTGACAAAGCATGTGTATATTCAGGGTATAATTCTTTATGAATGTTTGAAATCTTGCAATTTTGGAGGAAAAAGATAAAGGAAGAACTAATTTTTTAAAAGATAAATTTATTTTAACATAGCAGATAGTGTGGTACAAGTCTGAAGCTGAATGATGAATAATTACTTCTGAGCATGCTGTCGGTGAGTCAAAGCACTTCGTTTACAGGGAATAGTAACTAACCTCCACGGAGGTATCACTACACACCCACATTACTCTAAACACTTGGGACAGGTTATCTGATTTGTCCTTCGAGTAGCCATGGCCTCCACTAATCCATGTGGCGATGTATTGCAAATTACAGTACTCTCTTTCCTCGAGATGCTTTACTGATTTCTGCTGAAAAATTGTCATTATATCCGCATAACTCCACATGTCTCACTAGTGCAGGAGGGAATCCTGTTCCTGGGGTTGAGCAATGCACGGCTTGCACAACATTAACTGGTGGCCCTGATAAGAGCCATGTGAAGTACAATTACTATCCCCAGGGTTGATATTCAGTCAATCGTTTAAAATATTCAAGTATTTACAGGTGGTAAAAACTCAAAACTTGACCCCTATGTGTCCTCAGCCACAATGGTTATCTGAGCCCTTCGCTTAGGACCTGGCACAGCAGAGTTAGCAGGGGCCCCCAGCTCCCTACTTCAGGGATACAACCTATATCCACTGTGATTGGCCTCACTAACCGTGAAGATCACTGCAGGTTAACAGTACACTTGGTTATCCCTTATTTGCTGCTGAGGAAACTGAGGGACATAAAATAATTTATCAGAGCTCCCAAAGCTAACCATCTGTAGAACCAAGGTTTGAATTTAGTAGTCTGACTTCACACCTAGCCACTATCATGGTCTCAACATCAAAACTCTGTGTAAGGCTCATCCCAGTTCGTTCTCCTGACCTGCCTTATCAGCCCTGGTGTCCTGCACTGTGAATTATCCTAAAAGTTACTGGCTTTGGGGTGACCCTAATCAGAGGGAAGTTCCCCTGGGAGACACTAAGTGAGCAGGCTTCTCAGCAGGCCCCAAGGCAGAAACACTGGGATATAACAACTACCATCAGGCTGGGTTCATTAGTGCCACACGCATAGTTTAGGCTGCCGTCAGACCAGGGAGAACTAGAACACAAGCTCACCAACCCCAGTTGAGCTCAGCATGGACAGGCAGCAATTTCCAGGTGCCCTCAGTTACAGGCTGCTCTTGAAAATGTTTGACAATCCACTGGCTTGACCTCCAAAGCTCTGAGATCTTCAAATGAAAGTGTTCCCAGTGACTTTATGATCTCTTTCCTCAGAACTGGTGAGTCTAATGAACCACAGCTAACCTTCCTCATGTTACCAGACTAGACCTGATCTAACGGAGAGTACAAGATGTGATTGCTGTCCACAGAGATTGCACATTGCATCACAGGCAGCAATAAACACAAGAGGAGCATGAATAAACAACACAAGGTTCTTCATCTTTCCCAAAACAACACTGTGTCAATTTT
The DNA here is from genome assembly GCA_963574355.1 of Loris lydekkerianus. Classification (NCBI taxonomy): domain Eukaryota; kingdom Metazoa; phylum Chordata; class Mammalia; order Primates; family Lorisidae; genus Loris; species Loris lydekkerianus. Next base: position 8,214 of record CAUYPK010083571.1, on the reverse strand, counting down.
TTTTAGGATAGACTTTGTAGTGGCTACTATTTCTGCCAATCTAACACACCACATCCCTTTCTTATAGTAACAAGCCACAGAGATGCTCTTGGGATTGTAGCTGGGCCAGAGTCCTTCCCTGGTACCTTTTTCCTGAATGATCACAAAGCTATAAGGATATATAAGCCCAAAGCCTTTACACATCATATTCCAGCTTTACCCAACAGCCTATCAGTGTTCTCTAAGAGTGAGGGAAAGCAACAAGCAGAGAGAAGCAAATTCAGAAATAACAGGAGAGACAGCCCTAAGAGCCTTCAACTTTCTTATTCTAAGAAACCCAAGTGTCAGCTTTTGCCTTTCCTTTAATTTGGCTATGACAGTCTACCTGACCCCTTTAGGGTTAACCTATGCTGAGTTGAGTTTCGGTCACTTACATTCAAAGAGCCTTGACGAATACAGTTGTATCACACAGACATTTGGAACCAATTCATTAATGCTACAGGAGTGAGGGGATTTCTTCATGGTAACATTAAAACTAGAATTGGGCCTTGAAAGATGGCTGAATTATTTATCTATTGAATTTACTTGTCTATCAAAATTAGATGAGTAAAATGAAGAAGTGAGAGCAATAGCAATCCACACTGACTTGAATAATGGTAACACAAATTCAATACAAATATAAATTCAGCAACTACCATGATGTCCGGTGAGCAGATAATTCTCAAAACAAAATACTTATCAGAATAACTAATAAGCAACTAAATAAAGGAATAAACAGAGTATGGAAAGGAGAAACACCTGCCTACCCAACTGCCAAGAAGCAATACATACACACCCCCCAAAAAACTAATAGGACTGCTCAAAATACATAAAATAGCTACATAAAAGACAAAGCAGGAAATTATTCCATTTCTTTTTCCACAAAGGTTAAATATTAACTATTTTTAAATTAACATAGAAAATAAAGCCTAGCTGTGATATCTTACAGAGAAATCTAACACTGCCAGTCTGAGTAACCTGTGCCTTCGTCCCCAATAATTCACAGTTTTGTGTCTATGAAAAAAAATGGATAATTTCAGGTAAAAAAAAGGGAAAGTAGTAGAAGAGTTTTGAATAGATAGGGAACTGAAAGAAAAATAGATTTCATGAAGAGCTATCTGCTCTGGAGGATGGGTAGCCTAGTTAGGATGAGTGGATGGGTGTGGAAGTTTAGTTAGGAGGTAGATGGGACACGTGGCCAGAGAGGAAGGCTGAAGGTAGAAGATACTTGAAAGAAAAAAAAAAATGCCAAGGTTATTGATTGGATACAAAGGGCAGAAGAGAAGCAAGTGAGGAAGATCTTAAGCCTTATAGTTGAAATTCCCACCTAAAATGTCCCTCTCTTGTCCCAGTTTCATCTTTCAGATAACAGAAATGGCAAATAACAATCTATTCTGGAATTCTCCACCAGTCAGCCACTCAGAACCCTGGTGCTAAAACAACTGTCACTATGAAGGACTTTCTGTGGCCTTATGTTCAAAAAAAAGGAAGAAAAATGGGAATAACTGCACAGAGCAACTTTGCTGTTACCCACAACCTGGCAGTAATTTACTATGTGCGCCCAGCTGCCAGCCGACTTGTTTGTTTTCCATATAAATCTCCTATCTTCACACTGGACCAAATAGAGCTTGAGAAAGTCCCTTCTGTGGGGCAAAATATGTTTATGATCAATTGACAGAGTAAAAATCAAAACACCACATTTCTATAGGAAAAATACTCTCCTTCTCTTGGACAGCTTCTCCTCTCTAACCCCTGATGATTATTCCTTACCCAGGCTTGTCGGTGGTGTACCCAGTATCATTTCCTCACACACACCTCCACTCCCCCGAGCTGCCCTTCCACACGGATGATGTCTGTGCCATTGGACCCAGCTGTGAGCCTAATTAGAAGACTACATTTCCTAGTCTTCCTTGTAGCTAATATGCTTAAAGGAAGCTGACTCTGCCGTAGGATATGACCTCCCCCTCACCCATTTTCTTTCCTACTACCAAAAATCAAAGAGGAGGCTTAAGTTCCTAAAGTCATCTGGGACCAAGAGATGACATTGTAGATGGCAAAACATGCTGACAATATAGAGCAAAAAGGTAGGGAGTTTAAATCTCTCAAGACTGAGGCATTGCCATAGCACCTGGGAGCTGCCTCCCTGGATATCTATTAATGCACATTTCAGCTCATTGCATTGGCCCTGCTGAGGGAGCACTTCATAGATCTTGAAATTGAATTGTCAAGAGGTTCAAGTCTCACAGCCTGTCAGAGTCTTGAACCCAGGGCCCCAACTGTCTGATGCTTTCCATATTAGAAGGACTTGGCTAAAGGTCCTAGAGGCAGCTTTCAGCTACAAAACACCACGGATCAACTTCAGTTCTGTTTTCTCCCTCATTCCGCCCCAAGTTCCCTTTAGAAGGGGCTGGCATCACACCCTGGTACTTCTCATCAAATGTCTGTTCCACCTGTGACAAAGACACAAATAAACCCTTCTACCAAGTGAGGCCATAAACAGCTACTATGGATATAAACTTCTGTGACCAAGCTGTAGACACCAGGGTAGACCTTCTCTATCCACATCAGAAAATGGGAAAGCTGAGCAATCTCAGAAGGGAACATAAGTGATTTCATCAGTAGTAATAGTGTGACTGCCCCTGTGATAGGGTCTGGGGGCCTTTCTTTTTCTTAGAAAAAGACAACACCAAACTGGATGCCACACTACCAGTGATCCATTATAAAACAAGGACTGCTGCCTTGTTCCAAATATGAGAGACCAGAATTGTCAGTCTTTCTAAGACACACCTTCATCTTTAAACCCATGTGGCATTGTGTTGTCCAGAGCATTCTCTATACTCATTTGCAGGGCTTACAAAACAGTAAACTAAATAGCTTAAATTTATAACTGGCCTTTGGAAAATGCAAGGGTTAGCGATATGAACCCCAAATTCAGTTGAAAATCCACATATAACTTTTGACTCTTCCCAAACTTAACTACTAATAGCCTGCTATTGACTGAAAGTCTTACCAATAACATAGTTATTTAACATATATTTTGTTATACGTATTATATGCTGCATTATTACAATACAGTAAGCTAGAGAAAGGGAAATGTTGTTAAGAAACTCATAGGGAAGAGAAAAGTATTTACTATGAACTAAATGAAATGGATCATCATGAAGGTCTCTATATCCTTAACCTTCCCATTAAATAGGCTGAGGAGGAAAAGGAGGAAGAAAAGGGGTTGGTTTTGCTATTTCAGGGGTGGCAGCCACAAAAGTGGTAGAGGAGGCAGAAGGGAAGCCAGGAGAGGCAAGCACACTCAATGTAAGTTTTATTGAAAAAATTTTACATAAAAGTAGGCCTGTATAGTTTCAGCCCATGATGTCCAAGGGTCAACATTTTCTGTTCCATAATTCTTCCCTGGCCCATATTTTCCTCTCCCCCAAATCCACTCCTCTTCCCAAAAACATGTGTTGGAGATGTGTATGTTAAAAATAAAAAAGAGGCTATGTGTAGTGGCTAAACCTGAAATCAATCCTAGTGCTTTAAAAGGCTAAGGAGGGTAGATGGCATAAGCACCAGAGTTTGAGGCTACAGTGAGCTATGATGGTGCCATAGCACCCCAGCCTGGACAGTAGAGCAAGATCCTCTCTGTAAAATACATACAGACATAAGAAAATGAAGATTTAAGGGAAAAAAGGAGTATGTCCTAAAAAAAACTAAGAGCTGTTTGAAAGTGAAGAGCAAGTTGAATTTAAGCTGTGGGAAATAATGTTGGGCCCCAAATGAAAATGCACCCAAAAAGCAGCTGGCCTTGCTTTCTTATGCTGCTGTTGATGTGTTCCAGAGGCTTCTGAGAAGTTCTCAGCATGCAGGGTGATTTCCTCTTGATGGGGCCTAATTAATAGCTGCCTTCTACTGCCAGCCTTTCTAAATCTTTCCTAGGGGATATCTGCCTATCTGGAGTAAAACTGCCTAATGGACAGGTTTCTGTTAGAAAGAACAAACTGAGTCAGCTTCTGACCTTAAGATTTTATTTTCTTTGCTCACTACTTTATCCATAAAATAAGTTTGGATTATCAATAACATGCAAGACACTGGGGCACAGAGATGGAAAAGGCCTAGGCCATGCTCAGTTCTCTGCCTCTACTGGTGAAAATATTTTGTATGCCAACTTTACGTTCTTTTACATACTTTACCCTCTCCCCCATATTAATTATATTTCCTCTACCTACATTTAGAACCACATGAGACTGTGTTATAATTTTTGCTTCAATAGTCAAACATAACTTAGAAGACTCAAGAGAAGAAAAATGTACTGTAGTACACATCTTTTTGCTTACTATATTCTTCTTTCCTGATGTTCTAAGATTCTTTCTTTTATGATTTCCTTTAGAGATTTCTGTTTAGAGAACTTCTTTTAACCATTTTTTTTTTTAAGATTAGCTCTGCCAGTGACAAATTCTCTTAGTTTTCTTTCATCTGAAAATGTCTTCATTTTTCCTTCATTCCTAAACGATATTTATTCTGGGTTAATAGTTCCTTGTCTTGAGCACATGAAAAATATTGAGCCACTTCTTCTGGTTTTCGTGGCTTCTTATGAGAAAGTCACTATCACTCAGATTGTTTTCTCCTCAACAAAATGAGCAAAACTCTCTCATAGCTTTTAAGACTTTGTCTTTAGTTTTCTGAGGTTCGACTATGCTGTATCTTGGCATGGGTTTCTTTAATTTGTTCTGGTTAGGGTTTACAAATCTTCTTAAATCTGTATTTTTATATCAAATTTAGGATATTTCCAGCCATTATATCCTTGGATATTTTGGGCTCCACCTTTTCTCTTTTCAGGATTTGATGGTATAAATGTCTTTTGTTGTATTTTCATAGGTCATTGAGGGGCTGTGTTGTTTTATTTCAGTCTTTTTTCTCTGTTCAGAATTCTATTGTTCTAGTTCACTTGGTCTTTCTTTTAACGCCTTGATTCTGCTGTCAAGCCTACCCGTTGACATTTCTCTAATTGTGTTTTTTAGTTCTAAAATCTCCATTTGGTTCTTCCTTATATTTTAATTTTACAGAGATTACCTACTTTTGCTGAGACTTTCTATTTTTATTATTTAAGTATATTTATAACTTCTGGTTGAAGTATGTTTGTAACTTCTCATTGAAGCACTTTGATGATGACTAAAGTCTTTCTCAGATAATTTTAACATCTGTGTCATCTTGCTATTAGCATCAGCTGATTGTCTTTTTTCATATAAAGTTCTTGGTATGATAAGTGATTTTAGACTATAACCTGGATGTTATGAGTATATGTTGAGATCAGACCTTAGTTAAATCTTTTGTTTCAGCAGCCCTTCTCTAATGCCACTGTGGCAGGCTAAGGAGAGAGGCACTACATTGCTCCCAGGTTGGGTGGAAGTTCATGTTCCTCACTCATCCCTGTAGATAGGCAATGGGTGGGAGAATCCCCTTGGATCTTCTGGATAAGGATGAGGTTCTGGCTGATGCCACCCTTGTGCCACATTATTCCTCAAGTCCCAAAGCCCCTAGTCCATACAACTTCTGTTCACCTTTCAGACACTTGTGTCTGCTTTACATAAAATGTCCAGGTGTCTTAACTGTACTTATCAGGAGAACTAGAGGAAAGCATTTATATTCCATCTTTTCGGAGGTAGAATTACCTAATCTTTTTTGGATAATGTTATTTTGTTAGAATTTTGAGCCTTTATTGTACTTTTTGAATACCCAAAACACACACTTTTTATATACAGGAGCTAATAATCTTCTTTCTTCAGTCTTGCCTATGTTTTCCTGCAATTTGCCATCAGTGTTGCTCACTGCTTGCATGTCTGCTTCCTTACACATGTACTTGATTTTATTCTGATTTTATCATTATCATTTAACTTTGAGGATCCTGAGGGGCTCGGATTGAGATGATTTGTCTTGATTTCTCCTGGGTATTTAGGAGCAGTTGCCAACCTGGACACATTTTTAATTAATTTCTTGGATTGAGGGGGTTCTCAAACTCTTTGTGTGGTATAAATTCAAATTCCAAAGATATATGAAAGTAAGATCAGCAGGAAAGACTATTAATTTTAAAATTATTGATTCTTTTTCTGCCCATCAACATGAATCCTCTGGCCCCTCACTCACAGATGAAGGCTAGAAGATGGCCCAATAATGCCAGAACTTCTGGACACTGTCTCCACAATCTAGCTTCTGTCTTTGGAGATGTGTGTTTCCTTGTCTTCTTCATTTTCTCCTGAAAAGAGAATTTTGCTACAAAAAATTTTTATATAGTTTCAGAAAAACTTCATTAATTCTTTTATCAGTACATCCTCCAAGGAATATGATCTCTGCTATAAATAATCAAAGATACTTATTTTTCCCAAATATATTTTTTTCTTCAAACAAGAGAGTCATGTTCTCTGTCTATGCCATGGTTGAGAACAGGTTTAGGATAAGTATTTGGGTCACAGAAGGAAGGGGCCAGCATCGGCTTTAACTGAGTGTCCACTGTGGCTTCTAAAGGGCAGCCAGGTGCCAGGAGGCAGACTGAGAGAAACTCTGCACACCCATCACCATCCAAGCTTCCTTGGCTTCTGCCTGCTCGTGACAATTTTGTACTAAATACAAAATCATTTTGTGAAATGGTTACTAAAAAAAAAAAAAATTGAAAATTTACAAAAATAAGGAAAAGTACTATTCAAAAAGGGATTTAGGGCCTTGCCAAAGTGAGAAAATCAAGTAAAGACCCAACCCTAAACCCTAACTCAGCCACTGTTTCCTTTGCCACCCAACCTCATTCCCTCCCTACTTTCAACCTTCTATACCTGTCAGGGGAGGACGGTGCTACATGCCCACCCAGCCTGTGCAAGGGCAAGAAACAAATACCTTCATATTTCACACACACACAAAATGGAAACTGGAAGTTTGGGGGTGGCTAGCTCCTGAGTTCAGAATTTAGGGAGTAGTCTCAGATTCTGAAACTTTCATTGTACAGAGATGTCCAAAAAAATACCTCTCACTGGTCCCTAAGGAGCCCATCCCTTCCTGATGAAGGGTGGGGAGAAGGATCTGCTCCCACCTCTTAGCTTAATATTAATGAAAACAGGTAGCAGTTCTGTGCCTTGTCCTTTCTCCATTCTTTTATGTGCCCCACAGCAGAAGTGAAACACAGGACTTTGAGCTCTGTGGGTGTATAAGTGGAGGAGCTGGCAGGGAAGCTGCTCTCAGGGCTGGTTTACTACCTGCCTGAAGAAAAAATTGTTCCCCAATAATCCATCTTTACTTTCTATCTCAATACCAACGAGCCTACGAGCAGCTTTGTGTGATACTGTAGTCCTCCTCTCCTTGGTGCCAAGAATTATGAGAGATCTGGGATACACATGCAAGCTAATAAGTTAGCCTGTTGCAGTTTTATGGATGCTGGCAAAAGACAAAAATTTCTGGATCAGAGACAAAAAACTATTACAGCACAGCTAGCAACATGAGCTCTGTATTCTGCATCAACCCCTCACACACACACACACGGGTCCCATGAGGGAGTTGTGGAACTACTAGATAGATAATCACATAACAATTACAGCACAACTAAGGAACCCTAATCTTAGGAAAACCCTGGTCTTTTATTTTTTTTTAATTAATTAATTTATTTTTTATTGTTAAATCATACCTGTGTACATTTGTGCAATCAAGGGGTACAATGTGCCGGTTTCATATACAATCTGAAATATTCTCATCAAACTGTTCAACATAGCCTTTATGGCATTTTTTAGTTATTGTATGTAAACATTTGTATTCTGCATTTAGTAGGTTTCGCCTGTACCCATTCTAAGATGCACCCTAGGTGTGGCCCCACCCATTACCCCCCCCCCCCCCCCCCCCACCCACCCCCCCCCCGCGCCCCCCGCCCGCCGCGCGGGGCCCCCGGGGGGGGGGGGGGGGGGGGGGGGCCCAGGCAACATCTATGGTGCATATTTTTATCTATTAAAAAAAAAAAAAAAAAATTTGGGTTTCGGCAAGAGACTTTAAATACTTGCCCCAAGTATTACTTGCCCCAGGTATTAATTGCCAAAAAGGGAGGCATCTGTTTATTTTTTACAGGAGAAGTGCTACTTTTATGCCAACAGATTTGAGATTGTGCAAAACAAGATCAAAACACTCCAAGAAGATCTAGAAAAGAGAAGAAAAGAAATTCTAGAAAATCCCCTG
>CAUYPK010083569.1:0-44116 GCA_963574355.1 Loris lydekkerianus | reverse complement strand
GGGGAAGGGAGGGGGGAGGTTAGGGTGGAGGGAGGGTAATGGGTGGGGCCACATCTACGGTGCATCTTAGAATGTGTACAGGCGAAACCTACTAGAGGCATAATACAAATGTCTACATCCAATAACTAAGAAAATGCCATGAAGGCTACATTGAACAGTTTGATGAGAATATTTCAGATTGTATATGAAACCAGCACATTGTACCTCTTGATTGCACCAATGTACATGGCTATGATTTAACAATTAAAAAAAAAAAAAAGACAGTGATGTTAAAATTGGCTTTCCCAAGTCATTTTGAAATTAAATAGATAGTGCATTTTAAACAAACAGAATAATGCCACATAAGCCCCTAGGCTTAGTGTTAACTCCCTTCCTCAGTCAGACAGATCAAACAGGAAATGGAGGCTGAAAGGTCATGGTATGTTCAGGAAACAACGTCAACTCCTGTGTGACCAGAGCCAGTAGATAAGAAAGAAGGGATGATCCAGAAAATAGTTGGTGTAACTCTAGACTGTGCAAAGGGCTTTCTTCCCACCCCAGATGCACCATCCATTTTGTATTTACCTTTGCAGCAAGTAAACATGAGCTGATGGATGGTTGGCAGTGCCCACAGAGCCAGAGGTGACCATAGCACTTACCTCTCTCTAGGCAGCTGGTGGTTGGGATTGTGACGGCAGCGTACACTAAGGCCGAAGAGCTTGCGGGCAGTGCGCTGGATTTTCTGTCTCTGTGCCTCCATGGCGCTCTGCAGGAGCTTGTAGCGATTCTGCAAGTCCCAGTCATTGCCCCAGTGCTGATGGATGCTCCCGATGGTCAGGAAGTGGTTGCTGGGGAGACGCTTCATAAACGATTTAAACTCATCTAGCGAGAGAAAAAGGCCGAGAGAGAGAAGGGCTGAGCATGACAGCCCCTATCTGAAGTTGCTTCAAGTACTTAGCCTCACCTGCCAATAAACTAGACCTGCAAAGTTAAAAATTTAAAAAAAAAACCTCTGAGATCCATAAAACATTGCACTAGCCTTCCCTATGCCTGCTAGACAAAGTTACTAGACTTTCAGATGAAGTGAATCTGTCTACTGGACCCTGGCTTAAGATAGTGCTCCCCAAACTTTCGCCATTGGAATGCCAAGGTTATGCTAATAGTTACATATCATTCTATTTACTTAATGTATTCTTTGAATCGGATTACAATTTTTTACTTAACAACTGAAAACATTTTTTTTATCCAATTCTACATAGAAAATCATGTCTTCAGTAGCCCAAAAGCTGTAAAAGTAAGTATCATAAAAACAATGTTAGCATTATTCTAGTCAGATACTGTTGCCTGCTAAATGATCAAACTCTCTTGCCTGCTCTCACTTTGAAATACAGGAAAGTAGCGCGTGTAAGAGAGGTGTTAAAGGCATGTTAGCAGCAAACTGAAACTTTCTCTTTGATCTAATATGCAGTTTTGACAGAGAACTGAAGTGGCTCAACCTCCCCACTCAGTGATCCAGTGTTATTTGAAGCTGTGTGTGAATGGGTGCCGCATCTAGCATCATCCCACATGTTAAATCCAGCTTAAGAGCCGGTGACGAACTCTGGTATCTCCTGGGTGATGGTTTGTGCCCCAGTTTGTGATGTTGACACCACCTGAGGCGTTATCTAGGTCAACATCCTATGGGGAGGAAAAGTGAAGCCCAAAGTAGTAAAATGATTTTCTGAACGTAGCACAGTTGATGAACAATAAGATCAAGGCATAAAACCTGCACTGTTGTTCTCCAAATCTAATACTCTTGTCTCCACATCTCCACCATCCTCCTTCAACTACTGGGGAAAATAAAGAATTAAGGGGTTGATCACTTTGCAGGAAAAAAAGGCCAAAGGTTGGATCATATTAGTTATAGTTTATCTATCTATCTATTTGTCTAAACTGTAGCCTAACACTGCCACTTTGTGTTATAAAACTTACACAGGAATTTTAGGTTTATTATGCATTCATTTTATTTTTAAAATGCTCACAGAGCTCTTGATAGGAACCAGCTTCAATCCTAACACTCTAACACCTATAACTGAGCTTTATAACAAACCTATGCGCCAGATACTTTAATTCCTCCATTTTATACACATGCAAACTAGGGCACAAAAATGTTAGCTAACTTCAAATGGCCAAGGTCAATGGCCAGGAGGCTCAAAATCCTACGTTCTGACTTAGGATATCACTTTCCTTATCATCACATAAAGAGAGCAATCCTCAGGCTCAGGTTATTAGGGGAAAAAATACATTAAAAGGTGATAAAAAGGGGAGTCTCTGACTCCTAGCAAACCATAGATCTTCACTGTAGACAGACATACAAGAGTTCAAATCACATCACAACCCCTGACTAGCTACAAAACTCATATTTGTTCCTGTCCTCAGTTTCCTGATCTGTGAGACAATTATAATAGCATCTAGTCTAAATGTTGAGAGAGTGATATAGGACTGTGTTTGACCAAATATTAAATAGTTCCTGATACAATGAAAGTGCTCACTGGGTATGGTGGAAGTGGGTGATGGGGGACTCTGTACTGATTTATCTAGGGAGCTGGCTGGAAGCCGAGGACTGGCCCTAATGACACTGGGCTCTTCCGGCCAGTCTGCCTATCTCCCTATGGAAGGCATGCAGCTCATCTTGCACAGGGCTCGGCTAACTTCAAAAGAGACAACAGTGTTGGTGTTGAATCCAAATTTGTGTCTGATAAAAAAATAGAATTTAAAGTAAAATGCTTTAAGTTCCTTGATTAAAAGTAGAGTATAACCCTTCTTCAAAGGAAGGAGGCATAAACTGCCATTTGTGCAAAGAAACCAGGTCCCGTGTTGATACCAACACTCTGGAGCTAGCAAAAAATCAAAGCTTTTACTTTAGGCTGGTCACTAATTCCTCCAAATTACCTGGGGCTTAGTCATTATGTTTAGACTGAAAATGAACAGAAACCACAGATGGACACATGGATGGTTGGATTTGTCTTAATGAACAAAATACCACTTCAAATAGGTAAGTACAGGACAGCTAAAAGGGAATGTATGGTTTACGGGGGGAAAGTACAGTACAAGTCATTTCTCCAGCCTGGTCAGCTTATTTGCAGCACCTTGGTTTCCTCATCCACTCACTCAAAAGTATTTCTCTTCCCTGGGAATAAAAATTGTACACTAAAGGTCCCTGTTCCTCCAGCATATAGTTGACACACCCCTCTTCTTCTTCTTCTTCTTTTTTTTTTAGAGATAGAATCTCACTTTTTGTCACCCTCAGTAGAGTGCTGTAGCATCACAGCTCACAGCAACCTCCAGCTCTTGGGCTTAGCCGATTCTCTTGCCTCAGCCTCCCAAGTAGCTGGCACTACAGGTGCCCGCCACAATGATTTTTTTGTTTGCAGTTTGGCCAGGGCCAGGTTTGAACCCACCTCCCTTGGTATATGGGGCCGGCATCCTACACACTGAGCCACAGGTGCTGCCCAATGACTTTTTCTGTTTTTTGAGCAATCAATAGCAACACTTTGCAAAAACATTTTTTCAAATTCTTCTCTCATTTGGGGCCAAATCATGAACATAATACATTACCATCATGAGCTTTTCTCTTTTATGGTTTCTCAGGATTTTAAATGGACTGATGGGCACAGCTTCACGAGGCCCCCACCCCTCCATTTGACCCCTATGACCCTGAAAAGAGCAGAATTTCTGACGCATTCTGGGTTCTCACAGCTGATGTGGGGCTTAGACGTCATGGAAACCAGTTGTTTGCAAAAGCTGCTCCACAGTACTCTGGTTTTATCTGTGGTACACAGTGGCTCCAAGGTAAGATTTTGTTTCATCAAAGAGTTTCTTGGCTAAAGACTTAAATAAATTGAAATATTAAAAACACAAACCTGTCCTCTCATTTATCAGAGGAGGGAACCTAAAGCCTAGGGGTAAAGAAGAATTAATAAGTTACAAAAGCCACCATGAGCAGTGAATTTGGAATCAGGGATTCCATTAGCAATGCTGCCGTGTGCTAACTGTGTAACTCTGGGGAAGACACCAAGTCTTGGTGTCTCCCCTTCTCAACACAATAGAAACATCACTATTTACTTTAAAGTAATGATTGTAACAGATTTAAGGAATATGAAGTTGTTTCAAAACAGGAATGCACTATGCATAGGTACATTTACTTTACAAATTGAGCACATACTAAATACTGTCTGCTTCAATTTCTTCTTCAAAGTCTCAAGGATTTTCAAGTTCATCATGTCTGAAAGTGAGCACGGGGCCCTCTTTCCAAAGCTTTGGAGGTGTTATCTAGCTCAGTGAAGTATTCTAACATCCATAAAGTTATCTAGTACATATAACCTAATGAAGGTCCTTGGATATCAGCTCAATATCCGTCTTCTTTCCAATTCTCATGGCTAATGGAACATCAAGCCCTGCCAGTTACTTTCTTCTTAATATTCTGGTGTCTCAACACATTTCCTGTTTTTACCCACTTATAGCATCTTCATAATCCATGTCCTGGCCATCACTCTCCTAGGCCCCTGGTGCCTTTCCTGGGTCTACCTGAACTCACCTTCTGCTATCTGCACTGTCGTCATATACTGCAACTTCTGCTCTTCCTCAAGGTGCCCTTCCCTGAGCACCTCACACCCCAACTCCGCATCATCAGCTCAGAGAAGCTCCCCCTTATTTACACATGTAGTCTGTAGTTTCCTAATCAATCATTTACATAGTTATGTAATCAATGCCTGGCTTTCCAACAAAACCCAAAGAAAGATCTATGAATGCAAAGATCCAACTTTGGACTCTGCCCACTTTATGACCATGGGTGACTGACCCCCCTTCTCTGATACTCACTTTTCTGAATCATGAAAAGTAGGAAATTACTAAGTTACCAGAGAAGTGACTTCCAGCTTCAACAGTCTGTGAATCCTTTAGATATTTCTATCTATACCAACATGCACATACACGAGTTATTACAACAGTTTCGAGGTGCACAAAAATCAAGAAACTTAAACTCTGAGTGGACAGACACAAATGAAGCCCGTCCCCCCCCCCAAACAATGATAAGCTGAACAAATTGAAATTTGCAAGGGTGAATCAGAAAGGACATTGTCAACTGTGTTACTTGTAAGTGAAATAATGGAGCATAACACGGCCTATCTCAAAACGTTCATAGGGACCCACGTATACCCATGCATATACATATACTTACATAGAGGAGAGGTGTGTTTGATTATCATGTTATAGGACAGACAACCTCCCCACCACAGACACACAACTCCCTTTGACTCTTCTCTCTCCTGTGACCTCCTGTGCAGATGAATTCTCTCTGTCTTCTGGATACTACAGAGAATACGTCTCATGACCACAGACTGGATTAAGTGCTTCTTCATTTCATTCAGTGGAGATTTGTTGAGAGCCTACTCTGTGCCAGCTGCTGTCCCTGGCTCTGGACCCTCCAAAGTGAGTGAATTGGGGTCAAGAGGTTTTCCCTCACAGCAGTGCTAACTGTAGTTGGACTAGCTCCCTTTTCAGACTTGGCTCGAGGCCGTGCATGCAGTGTCACTAGGTGAGGCTCTCTACCTGAATTCTCCAGGTCCTTGTAAGCCTCGGCCCAGGACTTGGCCATGTTGGCCAGCGTGTACTCCATGATCTGGATGTCGGTGATGGGGCAGTTGCACTGCGGGAACTCCTCAGCGCACTGGCAGCGGCACTGGCTGTCCTGACACAGGTATTCCCCCTCGCCATTGCACATGATGTAGCTCAAGGCCGACTGGACAAACTTCTCTTGCAGGTACTGAGGAAAGATTATCTGAAGACCTGTGGAGAATAGCAAGAAGGGGAATCAGAAAGGTTAACAGAAAAAAAAAGGTGTTTAATTAACAGTTTCCAAAGGTGATACAGAGGAATCTGAAGCTGCTAGATTTCTTCCCGTGAGCTGGAGCCAAAGTATTTCTAGGCCTACCTAGATCCAGATAGGGCAAAATCAGTGAGGCTTCCTGTTGGATCACGTTTACTCAAACTTCTCAGGTCACGACGTTGCCCGTCCTTGAAGGGCATCCTCTATTCTGTGACAGTGGGACAGACACTAGGGCCAGGGGAGTATATACCTTCTCTGTTTGGGAAGAAACCCCTTATGGAAAGCATAACACTATTGTTTATCATTCCTGTGTACCTTCATTTATCTCCTTTCCTTTTCTTAAAATATTTATGAATGCTGTTTATGAAGCATAAGTCCTGACCTGGGCACTAGGCCTATGGAGATAAAAAGAAGACGGAATCTTTGCCCTTGGGGAGTTTGCAATATCATCAGCAGTGACAGACATGGACACACATCATCATAACATAGCTTTATAGACCCGCAGCAGACACAGCCATACAGGGCAACAGAACAGCAGAAGACTGTAAAAATCACTGTTTAGGTAACAGGGAAAACGTCCTAGAGGAGAGGCAATGTGGGCTGGTTGAAAAGCAAGTAAGAGATCACCATGTTAAAGGAAGAAAAAGAAGAACATTCTAAAAAGAGGGAAGATATAATATGCCTGGGAGTTCCTAGCGAATGAAATGGACTTGTACGAGTGGGGTTGCAATGCTATAGAAAAACAGGTTGCAAAATGGGGCAGTGACCAGAATGCAAAGGGGTTACTATATGCTGATGAATTTTGACTTTATCCCGTGGCTCATGGCTATAACTCGGTAATTGTGATGGGTAAGAGTGATATAATCAGACTACAATATCAGTAAGGACAGACACGGAGATAATTAATTTCCTCTCCTTTTCTCTAGAAATGAAGAGCCGAAGGTTCATCAGGGGGAGATGACTAGCCCATGGTTAGAAGATGGATCCTCTGGACCATATCTCATGATCTTTTCTCTACACTTGAAAAATCAAAAGTCTTACTCCTGAAAGCCAGTGATGGAGAAGGATTTATCTGGGTGTGATTACTACTCTGGTGCCCTTGAAAGGTCAGCATGGCAGGCTAGTTTCTGGAGGGCTCAGAGATAAGAGCAACTTTGGGTAAACTTAATTCATTACAGTGCTTTCACCTGGGTTCTTTTTGTCTCATAAACTGGAAACAATTTTAGCCCCCAGTACATACAAGGTAATGGTTTTACTACCCATTATATAAAAGAGAACCGTATTCTTATTTGAATTGTTGTTTTTCCTCATTCATGCTTCAGGGACATCCCCAATCCTATTCATCAGGGACTCACTGAATAAGATCAGCATTTCTTTCACTTTCTACTTCACAGCTGTGTTTCCAGATTTTTTAAATATCTCTCTCTTTTCTTCAAATAATTAAGCCCCATCAATTCAATCCATCTTTATAAGATAGCTAAGAAAGGATATTTTCAGAGGGCACTGTGGGAAAGAAGACAGTGCCTCCAGCATGCTTTACGGTGGGAAACCACAGCTCCACAGTCAGGCGCAGAGTGTGGCCCCAGTCGGGATCTTCACCTTGTAACCTAAGCCATCTCAGGAAAATTATTCAGCCCCACTTTTTCCTGCAAAATGGAGATATTTTTAGTACCTACATTGGAGGGTGAGTGAGACGACTGAATAGTAAAATTGTCCAGAACCATTTCTGACACATAGTAGGCAAAGAATAAATGTTGCCTACTCTTCTTTTTGATGTGATGCTGATGTCCCTCCTTTGATTAAAGTTTATAAAGATTTAACAGAAACTTCAGGATAAATGACCCACAAGAGCGATGGGTAGTCAATTAGAAGCCTCATTGGAGAGACTTCACAGGGAGGAGGGTCTAGAACCCTGCACCTGTTGAACCAGCACTGAGGAAGGTACAGAAGTCAACAGGTGTGGAAGGGACTTTAATCTCTTTACAGACAAAGTTGCCTATAGGGGATTGGGATCAGCTAAAAATAAGTTTTGCTTTGGGAGAAAAACTGGGTGATATAGATGAAACGACTCAATAATGCACATTCTGAAAGAATTGTGAACTCAGTTCCAGAGGGGCCTATAACAATAGTTACACCCAGCCAGTGGTCTGTTGTAAGTCTGGGTGTGCTCCATACCTCTGATTTTGGGAATACCTGGAAGGGCTTCTGTAAGGGGGTAAGATACAGATCCCAAAAGATAGGGCAGAACAAAGCAAGTTGTAAAGCCCCTTCTGAGCCCAGTTTATAATTCTTTCAGAGTTTGCATTATTGAGTCACTTTATCTCCACCACTATTTTCTCTCCCAGAGCAAAACTTATTTTTAGCTGATCCCAATCCCCTGTAGGCAACTTGGTCTATGGATCAGTGAGATTCTGTTGCTTAAAGAAACTCTATAGCCTATATTCTCAGTCCTGTTCTTCTAGCTTGCTCATCATTTTCTTGATCCCTTTTGTAGGGGATAAAATATTCTATTCTTGGTCCCAGCCCAAAAGGAATTTGGAAGAGCATTTTTAGAAAATTGCGTCAAATTATTTCTCCATTTGGCAAGGATACAAAAGGCAGCATTACCTACCCCACTTAACGCAACTGAAAACAGATGAAGTTTGGGTTTGGGGGTTTTCTTGGAGCAGCTGAAACACAAAACTGGCTGCTCTTTAAAAATGGAAACTCAGAACATGCCGAGCTGTCTCGAAGGCAGAATCTCCTGGGCAATTTCGAAAGAGAATAATGAAGACATAGCAATTAAAAAGCACTTTTCTGCAAAATGTCATTACTGTTTAAAGTTACATAACCATTTCTACAGCAGCGGAGGTTCACACAGCAGTCACAGCCAGAGTCGTCTCCTGATGACCTGTGTCCAACAAAGAGGCCATTGCAGGCCTCCTGCATTGGCGCCTGAATCCTGCCTGCTTCAATGGGAGTCATAAATAATTTGGAGGGGGATTTGGCCTGCGGAACCACAGTTTGAAAGATATACAGCTGCTGGCTGGGGTGAAATATTCTGTCCCCATAGTTCCCAAAGATACACCAGACACACAGAGAGAAGGAAAACCGAGAAAATGGGAGGGAAAGGCTACCATTATTGCCAAGCATATAAATTTTGCCTCACAAAACCTAGGCAGGCAATAGTTGAGGTTTTTATTTGAACACCATCTCACCCACTCTGAACATATGGAATATTTCCCTCCCCCCGAATTCCAGTCTCTTTATATACACATATGTGTACACACGCACACACATATACATATATAATGGTGTAAGATTTTAGAGTGGAATGTTTTCCTGTTCTTCAGAGTGAGCAAGAAATGTGTACGTGGGATCATCCAGTGCATCCTTCTTCTCTGTTCCTGACTTTTGCCCCATTCCTCTCCCTCGTACCTCACAGTATGTTTTGTAGTTTGTGTGCAGTTTTGTGTACTGAGATATCATTTCTCCTCCTCTCTGTCACATGATGGGATATCTCTATTTCCTTACTTTCCTTCTTCCTCTCATCTCCTAACAGTCTCCTCTTTACTCAGAAACCCTGCCCTTTCTTAGTCTTGCTGAGGCATCGCATCATTCCTCCTGCAGTCTCTGCAGCTGCCCTTCTCTGTGCATAAAATATTCTTTCCCCAGATCTCTGCATTGCTCCTTTGTTAATCCATACTCTTCCAGACCCAAGATAAAATGCATCTTCTATTTTCTTCATAGGATTAATTATTGCCTGAAATTATCCTTGTAATTTGTTTTTAGATTTTTTTTCCCTCTCCCCCAGTAGAGAGTGGGCTATAGGGAGGGAAGGCCCATACTGCCCACTGTGGACACTCAGACTATAAATAAGGCAGAACCCATTGTAGGCTCTAGGTATCCACTGATTGAAAGGACTATCTTCTGCCTCACTGCAGCTGAAAAAAAAGTGCCCCACTAGGCTTCTCTGGTGTTAAAATTATAAAATTAGGTGACCAACCCAAGGTCCCACAAATGAAGTAACAGAACCAGGAATCAAGTCCAGGAATTCAAACTAGGTTCTGACATACATGAGGATCCTTCCACCTCTCCTCTGAGAAAGAGCAGACACTGAGGCAAACTCCGGCTTAGCGCCTCTGTGGTCGCTTTAACCCAGAGCAACCACGGGCAATGTTTTAGGCTCTCCGAAACTCAGATTTTTGCCTGTGAGGTTGAAATCCCACTCTACTCATATTCTAATGAGGACAGAAAAGACAAAAACTTATCCTAAATGTTGTGAACTGTATTGTGTTTTGTGTTTCAACCTGAAACACATATTCATATGTCAACACTCTAACCTCCAAAGCCATGGTATTGGGAAGTGGAAAGTTTGGGAGGTAATTAGGTTCAGATGAAGTCACGAGGGTTGTGCTCTAATTCCATTAGTGCTCTAAAAGGGGAGGAAAAATCGGGACACCTGTCTCTCTTTCCAGGAGCACACAAGGAATGCCCATGTGAGCACACAGTGGGAAGGCAGCTGTCTGCAATCCAGGAGGCTGGACCTTTTGCTGTCATCTCTATCTTGGACTTCCCAGCATTCTGAACTGTGGCAAATGACAGTCTTTTGTGGAAGCCACCAGTCTATGGTTTTTTGTTATAGCAACCTGAGAAGACTAAGATGCTGTCAATAATTGAGTGTTCAATACATTTTCGGTTTTACTGCACATCAGATCACGATCCATTATCCAGACCAAGTTTGAACCTTCTTTGGAAACTCCGCCTTGAATTGCTCCCATTGAGCCACTCAGAAACATATCAGAGGTATGTTTCCTTCCTCCCTTCCTCTTTTTCTCCCCTCCTCCCTTATTCTCTTTCCTCTTTTTATTTTTCCTTCCCTCATTCTGTATTCCCTTCTTTCTACATGTTATCCCTTAGACCAGTGATTTTCAATCCAGGTGCCAGAGGATTATAGGTGTGCAATGAAAATTTTTAAAGATGATTAAATAAATTATTTTTGAGAGATGTTCAAAAAAGGGTAAGTATATTCTTTTTTTAAAAACTCTTTTTTCCTGATCAACATAATTTAAGTGTGCTATGGAAGTTTAACTATGGGTTCAAGTCCGTAGGTGTATACCACACCCACTGGGTGAAAAATTCAACTGGAACTTTACCTTAGAAGTGAGAACAATGTAATCTAAAAATTAGTACCTTCATATTAATTTGAAATAATAAAAAAGGGGGGGGGGAAAGGCTGGAAAAACATTTCCTTAGACCTTGCTATGTGCCAAACACTGTGCTATGGATCCTACACTAGATTGCTGGAGACCATCAATGGTGATGAATGAGGCAGGCAAAACTCTCTTGAGGAAGATCTTACGTGTGTGTGTGTGTGTGTGTGTGTGTGTGTGTGTGTGTGTGTGAGAGAGAGAGAGAGAGAGAGAGAGACAGACTGAAGAGAGAGACTGAGACTAGCTTCTTGGATGAGCCAAGACCAGTGCTCTACCAGATGCACAAGTCGTTTTAGAACACAGAGGAAAAACACCTAACCCAGAATGGAGTAGGGGTGAGTAAACGTTCTCTCTCCTCTCCTACATGAAGTATCAGTTAAGCTGAGACCTAACGGATAAACATGCACTTGAGGATGAGGAATGCACAGAACATGGACACAGTACATGAAAAAGCCTCTGGCAATAGAAATCCCAGCTGAGAATCCACCTTGAGTTTCATCTTCCTTTGTTTGTTTGCTACAGTGTTCCTGTGCCCAAGAGAGCAAAACTTGGAAAGGAAGAATGACACAGAACAGGGATGCTGGGAGAGTCCAGTATTGACATTTCTTCTAGCAACAAAGGCTAAAGATACTTTTTCTCTAGATTCAGAGATAGAAATTGGGACTCATAGTTTGGCACCTGTACCTCAGTGGTTAGGGTGCTGGCCACATACACCTGGACTGGCGGGTTTGAACCTGGCCTGGGCCTGCTAAGCAACAATGACAACTACAACAAAAACATAGTCAGGCATTGTGGCAGGTGCCTGTAGTCCCCGCTACTTGGGAGGTGGGGGCAAGAGAATCACTTAAGCCCAAGAATCTGAGGTTGCTGTGAGCTGTTATGCCACAGCATTCTACTGAGGGCAACACAAAATTCTGTCTCAGAAAAAAAAAAAAAAAAAAAGAAAGAAAAGAAATTGGGACTCATCACAATGTTGAATTTCAACCATTAAGGAACACTCAAGTAATGTAGCTTTCAGGAGAACCCTACATTAGATCCTTGGAGACCCTCAATAGTGATGTCAATATTGCTATCACAGGTACCTGGTTAAGTCAACCAGGCTCTGAGAGGGTAGGGAACATCCAATGCCTAGAAAAGAGGCCCCATCAACACAAGCTGAAGGTACACCTCAGATAGGAAGATTAAAACCCAGCCTATATCTCTGACCCTGATCCTGCTCTTTGGCTGATAGGAACTTTTAACCTCTTTTTCCTTCCCTCCACAAGCAGAGCATTTGGATTTGTTTGAGAAGATAAGTAAGAGGTTTAATACATAGGACACAGAAACACAGAGGGCTACTTGGAGGCCCAAACTAAAGCATGAAATCCAAGAAGAAGAAAGAATGGCCTTGACCAATGATTAAAAATAGTGCTGTGCCTGGCACACAGTAGGTGGTTAATAAATATATCTTAAACATTGAGTAAGTCAGGGATCTATGGTAATAATGAAATAAAATGAGCCTAGAGACAATAATTATGGAAGCCTTTGTGATGGGTGTGGGACGTGGGCTGAGTTTTGAAAAAAGACTTCTGATTGAAAAAGAAGGGCAGCTCTGCAAAGCACAGCAGAGAGCACACCTTGAGCAAAGACAGGCCAGCATGGGAGTGCTGTGGATCGATCCACGTCTCACTCAGGGCAAGGACCACACATCGTCATTGGTTGTTTTTGCTCAGTTCTATTTTATTATATTCTATATCCTAATTACTTAATGCAGTAGTATTTTTGATGGACTTGCTCTTTCCTGACCTGCTTCATTACGTATTAAATGCATGCTCTCTTACAATGCCAAGGGGAAGAAGAAAAAAAAAACACAGGTTCTATTTTGGTTGAGTATAAATATTTTTCTATCCTGTTCTTGCATCAGAATGCGGCCTCCCGCAGATATCTCTGAGCCCTATAGGATCCCAGCTGTTGTCTCGTACCTGCTACGTTCTGCTTGTCAAATTCTGTCCATTTCTGAAATGCACAAGGTGGGGAGAGCAACAACAAGGACTGTACCTTTTGCAAAAAGTCAACCTGATTCCCCTTCCTTGTGAAAGCCCAGGGATTTCAGGCTGGCAGATAAAGGACTTTATGGCTCTAACAGCCATGCTGAACTCCAGTGTAATGAAGGCATGCAGGTCAATTACCCATCTGTTTGTGTTTCTATTGCTGTGAATTACAGTATCCATCGCCGACAGCTCATTGGAGTGGAATGAAAATAAGACGATAATTCACAGAGTGAAACTGTGCAGAAAGGGCGAAAAGGCTATGATCTCATTCAGAAGTTCAGCCCTGTCTCCATGATGGGTCATTTACACTCTGGGAAATGAATAAAGACAGATACCTGGGAGGGTGGTGTGGGGGAATGCGGAGTGGGCCCTTGTTTCCTTGATGTGAGAATTAAGAAATGCCCCCTTCTAGTCAGAACAATCTTTTGTGATTGTAAATAAAATCATCTGGTCTACAGAATTTTAGGAAGTAGAGGAAGACTTAGGTATAGCTAAGTGGGATTCAGCATGATAATACTAAAACCTTTTTAGCCATCAGAAGTTTTGAAGGATGGAAGGTAGGCAGAAGACTCTTCATCCTTGGAAGTGTAGAAGCAGAATTTGACATGGGAGAAATGTTCCATCCAGGCCCAAGACTCAATGGCATGTGGTAGATTGGATTATCGCTAACACATGCTTGGTGCCCCTTCTTGAAATGTCCCCCCTTTGACATGGTTACACAGCCCCACCTTCTGTATGATTCATACAATGTATCTGGGCTAATGAAATGTGAGTGTAATGATATGTGTCGCTTCCAACAAGAAGGTGTGAAAACCAGCATATGAGTTCATCAATTTCTCTTTTCACAAGTACAGCAATGTTCCAGATAGAGGACACCAGAGAAGGAGAATCACAACAGAACTGTGACCACTGCATAGAATTAGTGAGAAATCACCCTTTACCCTTGCAAACTACTGAGATTCAGTAACTGTTTTCTAGTACAACATAACCCAGCCTATACTAACAGATACAGAAGATGGCAAATTATGGCCCATGGGCCAAATTGACCTGAGATCTACTTTTGTAAATAAATTTTACCAGAACACAGGCATGCAATTGACAGTGTTGAATAGCTGCAGTGGAGACCATGTGCCCCACAAAGCCTAAACTACTTATTATCTTGCTCTTTATTGAAGAAGTTTAGAGACACCTATATTAGATGACCATCAAGATGATTCCCAGCCTTGATCTTCCCATGATCCTACTTTGGGTGCTTGTTCATTCATTTATCAAGCAAAGGTGGCATGTGCAGGTACCATTCTAGGCTCTGGGGAAAGAGCAGGGAGCTAGAAACACAGTCCTTGCTCTTATGGAACTGACCTTTCAGTGAAACAGACAATGTACAGATAGATTTTTAAAAAAAGGAAAATATTTATAGTGACAATAGGGATTTGGGCCAGGGGACTTCTAAATGATAATTTCAACTATGAGAAAGGTAATATAGTTTAATTCTAAAATCATCAAGAACAATGAGGCCAACATACTTTTTTAGTTAAATTTCATAAAATTTCAACATGAAGACTCTCTTGAAGCTTTAAGAAGGGGTTGGTTTGGTGCCTGGGGCTCAGTGGGTAGGGCACTGGCCCCATATACTGAGGGTGGCAGGTTCAAACCCAGCCCCAGCCAGCTAAAACAGCAGTGGCAACTGCAACAAAAAATAGCCAGGCATTGTGGCAGGCACCTGTAGTCCCAGCTACTCAGGAGGCTGAGGCAAGAGAATCGCTTATGCCCAAGAGTTGGAGGTTGCTGTGAGCTGTGACACCACAGCACTCTACCAAGGGCGACCAAATGAGACACTGTCTCAAAAAAGAAAAAAAGAAGAGGTTGGTTTGGTCTAATTTAAATATAAGTTTCCTCCCAGAATTCCTGATAACAACTAAATATGAAAGTCATGATTTTGTGCTGCCTGATCCCTGGGTCCACTGATGTCTCCCCAGTCCTCTCCTTCCTGTATTCTGCCACACCGTTGCCTCTGCTCTCCAAACATGCCAGTTCCTCTCCTGTTCAGATTTTGGCTCTAGCTCTTACAGTCATACAGACTGTATGACTTTGGAAAAGCTAAGAAGCTCAACTTCTCTGATCCTCAGTTTCCTTATCAAAGCTTTCTTTGCAAAGCTGGTACAAAGAATAAATGAGTTGTTTTATATCTTGATCATGGTGGTGGTTTCACAATTGAATATGTTTATCAAATACATAGAATTCATATCAAATTCATAAAAAGGGTATATTTGACTGCATGTAAATTGTATGTCAACAAACCTAAAAATAAAATTAAATAAGTAATACATAGGAAGCTCTAAGAACTGAGTAGTCACTCAAGTAATGTCATTTACCATCCTGGCTTTCTTTTTTGTTGCTTTCTCAGGAGGCTCTCCATCAGTGGTTCTCAACCCATGGGTCGCAACCCACAGGAACTGTATTAAAGGGCTCCGGCCTTAGGAAGGTTGAGAACCATTGCTCTACGTAGGCTCAGGTAACAACTCTGATAGGACCAAAGGCACCTTGCACACATCTTACATTCTAGCCCAACATTTACGGAGTCATATTATGTGTGCTTATGCTCACATTTCTCCTAGTCTGTTCGCTTCTTGAATGCAAGAGGCAGTGCCTCATTCATCTACAATCTCCTTGTCGTTTAGCACATCAGTGGGCACCCAGTAAATGCATCTGAATGAAGGAGAATTTAGACAGAATGCATTTCAGAGATGATCGTGACTCTCTTTTCTATGCTTTGCCTGCCCCACTTCTTTAAAGCTATCTTTCATAAGCAAAAACCTATATCTTCTTTCTCAATATCATAGCTTGGTAACTGAAGTTATTTTAACTACATCACAGTAGTTCCAAAGACAAATGATCAGAATGAACTGAGTAAAAAATCTATAGAGAAACCCAGAAAACATCTTAAGAGAGCAAAGGCACTAAAAGAGTTGACCTCTAATTTCAGCACATATTTTGTTTTGGATCCATTGCTATAAATTATGATTCTTGAGGTCAATAACTGTATCTTAAATTTCTTTGTATTCTTTTCAAGATAAACCAGCACAGTGCTAGGTCATAGTATATATGCAAAAATAAAAGTATTCAAGTCAGCATCTATTAAAAAAGTCCTTTCATTCATCACTTCATCGAGCCAGGTGCTGCATTAGATGCTAGAGATACGGGAAAGGAATAATACACAGATTCTGACCTCAAGGGGCTTCAAGCAAGCAGCAGAATGAGATTCGTAATTGTACCATGACAATAAAATATATGCATAAATAGGGCAATCCTTGAGTTACAAACATCTGACTTGTGTACAGCTTGTGCTTACAATCAGAGGCTATGAGAGTGAGTCCCTGAATTACAAACATCTGACTGATATATGACTTGCACTTATGAACAGAGGCTATTAGAGGGAATAGGTAAAGGAAAGGTACCTTTACCAACTCACATACAAATTCAGCATAAGAAAAATCTGCAAAACCCATCTCATTTGTAACTGGGGACTGTCTATACAAACAAGATTCAGCATGTGCAACAAAAAGGAGCCCCTTCCTTTGCAAGAGTAGAGAAATTCAGGAAGGTTATTTTAGACAGGTTTGAATCTGGACATGTATAGTCCAGCATTTTCCAAGCTGTGGGCCACAGAATCACAGATCTGCGAATGTGCCCAGGCTCAAATACATTCCCGAAACTCAGTGCACACAGTCCACCTCTAGAGACTCAATGCGCATTAGCACAGGTAAGGCGCTGAGAAGTCCTGCAGTAAACACATGTGGCTTATGTTGTTTAATCCGTGTTTCAGTATTAGGGAGCTCTTGCTAAATAACTGTGTGGTTAACATGACCTCAAAATCCTAGTGGCTTATAACCACAAAGGTTCTTGTTCATGCTTTATGTCAGCTATGCTTTGGCTCCAATTCAAATGTCTTCTTCATTTCACATCTAGGCTGAAGGAGCAACCTTTATTAGAAATATGCCATTCTCGTGATAAAAAGGAACAAGCAAAAGCTAACCCAGCCAACGTTTCCCAAAGCTTCTTGCTGAGAAGTGGCACGCACCAGGCCCACTCACATTTCACCAGCCAAAGCAAATCTCATGGCTAAGGTCAGCCAATGTCACCTGGATGGAAAGTAAATTCTCCCCAGAGTACAGCAGTGCCGGTCACAAGGCAATGTATTGGGGTGTCTGTAATCCTCTTAAAGGAAGGAGACAATAATGCAATATTGAAATCTCCTCTAACATACACTTACTCTGTCACCAAACTTTTCAAAAATTTAATTACACACACGATTCAGCCATGCACTCTTACATGTATACTCCAAAGAGAGGGAGACAGGTATTCCATTCTACACGAATGTTTGTAGCAGCACTAAAAGGTGAAAACAACCTAAATGTCTATCAACTGAGGAGAAGGAACACAAAAAGGGGTATCTCCATACAATGGAGTGTTAATGTGGCTGTCAAATGAAAGGAAGGAGGTACTGATAGCATGCTACAATGTGAATAAAACTTAAAAATGTTAAGTGGAGGAAGCCAGCCAGGAAAGACCTCATATTATATGATTCCATTTATTAGAAATGCAGCCATCCCTCGGTGTCCACAGGAAGCCCCTAAGTTACCAAAGTACACGGATGCTCAAATTCCTTGTATAAAATGGTGCACGATTTGCATATGACCCTCAGCCTCCTGCACACTTTGAAACATCTCTAGTTTATTAACAATATTTCATACAATGTAAATGCTATGCA
The DNA here is from genome assembly GCA_963574355.1 of Loris lydekkerianus. NCBI lineage: Eukaryota > Metazoa > Chordata > Mammalia > Primates > Lorisidae > Loris > Loris lydekkerianus. Next base: position 26,281 of record CAUYPK010083569.1, on the reverse strand, counting down.
AATAGTTACTACGTCGTGCTGGTTTTCTATTTGTATTTTTTTTATTGTTGTGCTGTTATTTTCATTGATTAGTTTTTATTATTTGTGACCTGCCCTTGGTTGAACCCAAAAATACAGAAACTTGCAGATATCAAACCCACAGATATGGACACCTGTCTGTATTCAGAATAGGGAAATCTATAAAGAGAGAAGGCAGAGTGGTGAAGATGGTGGGGGAGAAAAGGAAGGTCTACATAAGTGGTACAGAATTTTTATTTGGGGTCATCAAAAAGTTTTAGATATTGATAGTAATATGACTTGCACAACACTGTGAATGTACTTCATGCCCCTACATTAATTGTACACTTTAAAATCTGTAACATGTTAACTTTATATTATGTGCATTTAACACAATAATAAAAAAAAAAAGGATGCAACACCAACTGGTTCGACAATTCAAATGCATCTAAATCAGCAAACTTTTACTGGACATCTATTATGAGCAAAATACTATATGAAGGAGAAGTGAATAATGAACAAATTTTTGAAAAGCAGCATATGGTTACTATCTCAGGGATCTCGGTTATAATTTAGTAGCACATATGTACAATTGTGCACATAAGACAAGACAGAATGTATCTGTAATATTAAAAAGGGACATTGAAAATATTGGCACTGCCAAAAGAGAGCTTAGTCCTAAGATAAAAAGTAAGGGAAAATCAAGAATTGTCTCAATCGGCTTAAAAAAATAAATGGCCACCATATCTGTATAGAGTTAATAAACTAATTATTCTGAGTGATTTATGTAGGTTTGGGCCATCCTGGTGCCTGATTTCTGCACGATCAATGAGATTGACAAGGAATCTAAGGGGACATGGTTGTTAAATAGACCAAATTGCTGCATTGACCACTTATAACTGTCAGGATTTACATGCTAGACACTTGGCCATAAGTTTCTTTGAAAGGTACAGCCACCCATAAACACTTATGAAGCACAAGTCCCTGATGCCCTTCTCTCATAAGCACCTCACACCCCATCAGTTTGCACTTGCTCAGAATTTCTACCTCCTTCCTACCCAAGTCCAAGTCTTGAGTTTCCTTCAGATTCCAGATTTCTCCAGGTCAGAGGTGGCATTTTTTATAGTCACATACTCCTAGACCAGTGGTGGTGGTTCTAGTTCTGGTGGTGGTTGGCCTTTCCTGGTATAGACACTTTTGAGAATAACTATGGAAATCAATCACCTACTCACATATACAAGTGGGCAAGTACTTTTAGGAAAATCATATATTCTCTAAAGTAAACAGCAGAACATTGAAGGGTTACGGTACTGGCACAAAAAAAAAAAAAAGGCTATTTAAATTTTGCCTTAATCAAAACCATAATTACCATTTACATGTCCTAGACTGAGAATCAGTGTGGTGTAAAGTTTACCGGCTCTGGCACTGAGTGGACCTGGGTCTTAATTCTCGCTCTACTGCCTACAAGCTACTTACTTAACTTCTGTAAGCCTCAATTTTCAAATCTGAAAGATGGGATTATGCTGAGGTTTACATGAAATATTCATAGAAAGAAATGAGCTCCACATCTGGGACATGATAATTATCTATAAATCAGCTCTGATGATGATGATGATATCAACTCCCTTGGTTTATAGGTCAGGTGCTTACTATATGTTTTCTAATTAAATACAGAAAATGCCTCTTAGGCAGATGTGTCCTATTCTCATTTTGTAGATTAAAATACATGGGAAAGTTCAGAGACTCATTTAAGAAGTCCACGGTATTTATCACTATCAAATATTCTCTGTTGATTCTCCCATTCTATTTTCTTTTTCATTGAGTCTTCAATCCACCTCTTCTTGAGAAGAATCTGTCTTCTCCTCTGACATGGCAAAACTCAGGGTGTCTCTTGGCTCATGAAGGACAACCAACATTTGGATGAAGCTAGCTGAATGGAAATCAGAAATCACACAGGTAAGCAAGGCACTGGTCTTTTATGAACAGACCCTACAGTCAGAGCCACAGGAAGACAGAAAGATGGGTTCTCACTGGGGCCTCCCGGGCCCTGCTAAATGGACAGAAGAGGTTCTGGGCCAAGCCATTGCCTAATGACCTTGGGCTACTTCATGATGAGTATTTACCCCAAAGCTGCTGCCTAGAGCAGGTGCTGGCAACACTCACCTTGGAAACTCTTAGTGTCCAAGAGGTTACAAGGGCACAGATAGTGCCAAGGCTGTGGGAGAGGAATTGGCTTTGTGAAAAGGAGATCTACTCACATCCTGTCTGCTTTCCCTCTATTAACACAGTTGAGCAAGGAAGGGTCCTTCTTTCCCCACATCCAGAGGGAGTTGTGCTGACTCAGAGAACATGAATGGAGGGAAACAAACTTGGAGGCCCAGGGTATAGAAATCAAAAGCCTGGGGGCCTTGGCAAAGAGATTTTATTTCTTGGAGCCTTACTCTTGTCTTCTGTATGATGAAGGGCATGATCCCTAACTTATAATGGGTGGGATGCATTAATGGTGGGATGCATTAATGGTCTAATGGTTATAAGCCCAGAGCTTAAGAAAAGAGTAGCAGCTGAAAAGAAATATTATTTTAAACATTTTCTAGTACTTGTTGTAAGACAATTTCAAAAATATTAATCTTTGGCTCAATGCCCATAGCACAGTGGTTACAACACCAAGCCACATGCATTGAGTTTGGTGGGTTCAAGCCTGGCCTGGTCTAGGTAAAGAATGACAACTTCAACAAGAAAATAGCCAGGCATTGTGTCAGGCACCTGTAGTCCCAGCTACTTGGGAGGCTGAGGCAAGAAAATCTCTTAAGGCCAAGAGTTTGAGGTTGCTATGAGCTGTGACACCATGGCACTCCACCAAGAGTCTCAACATAATGAGACTCTGTCTTAAAAAAAAAGTCATCTTCATTCCATCTGTGATGCTACACTACTGACAGAAGGGATTATTGACTGTATTCCTCTTCAGACCATTCTTCTTGTCCTCTCCCTCCATCTCCTTTCTTTCACTGCCCTCCTGTCTATCTGTTCCCAATCCCCTTCCTCTGCCTTTCTTTTCCCCTTTCCTCCTGATCCTCTTCATTCCATTACCACTTGAGCACCAATGATATATAAAAAAACAATTCAGCAAATATATGGAGAGTTCCTGCCTGTGACACTACATTGAATATGAAACACAAAGTTAGCAAGGCAAACCCCTGCCTTTGAAGAGGCCTATACCACAATCTAATAGAAAAAACAAACCCAAAACACAAATGAACTTGTTGCAAGATGAGTAAAACAAATCATGCTGTAAAAGACAGGCAATCAAAGAACTATTAAAGGGGCCAAAAGAGGGAAACATCTAAGATGGCTCCTGAAGACCAGGTAGGACATCAGTGGGTTGAGATAGGAATGCAAAGCACTCCCAGGCTGAGACAAGGCTGAGGGGTGAAAAAGAGCAGGGTTAACTGGAGGAAAGAGGATCTGCATGAATGGACACATTGGCCAATATCACCACCTCTTCATTCATGTGGTAGTTAAGTGATTATAGGAAACATGTACAGGAAAAGCCCACCTACGTTGCTCCAATGGGCTTCAGAACTGAAGGAGAATTTGGGACCTCCATGTGGAGGACCCCAAATGCCAAGCTGGGAAGTTCATTCTTCAAGTTTAGGAACCCAGGCAAGCTGTTGAAAGGTTTCAGGCAAGGGTCAGTCCTAATCAACAATGCTTTAGAAAAATTAATCCATGGGGATGGATTAATGTACCTTGAATACAGACCCATTAAGAAAAATATTAATCATTTGATTGACCCATAAAGAAACATTGATTAAACTGAGATTTAGCTTTAAAGTATCCAAGCATGCTTTTCACATATACGGACCTGGTCTAGACTTTGATCTTCCACTGTGACTAGCATAGTTATTATTCTTGAAATGTGGCACACTAAATATATTCTAAGGTTTTGTATATTGATTTTCTGAGTTTCTACTATGTAAGAACTGCTACACTTATTCATTTCTTATTCATTTAGTATATGTTTAATGAGCACTTGATTCGGCCAAGCACATATGCCATGGGGGATGCCAAGATAAATTAAGCAAATATTTTGCAAACAACACATTGATAGAGGTGGTAAAAATAATACCTACCAGTTTTGAATGCCTATTCTAAGCCAAGCATAATGTGTATTCTTACATGCATAATAGTAACAGCAACTATATGAAGTAGGTGAGGAACAGAGGCCCTCAGGATGCAGCAGCTTGTCTGAGACCTCTCAGCCAGCAAGTGCTAGAACTGGTACTTGAACTAAGGTCTTATTGACTCCAGAGTCTTTTCTTGAAACCACTATTCTACATTATAACTCTTTATATGTATAAGAAAGAAAGTGACAAAGGCCATAATGTACAAGGTCAGAGAAGCAAATGAAGCCAGAGAGCTTCTCAGAAGAAGTAACATTTGGAGGGTTCAAGGGTGTGACCTCTGCTTGAAAGATATAAGAACCAGAGCTAAAGGAAAGGCACATCCGCTTTTGAAGAACATATCCATGCCCAACAGCACAGAGGATGGCATATAGTAGGCCCTCAGGAAATGGTCATCAGGTTGAAGTGGATCCAGTATGATGTGGGATAAGAAGTGTAAGAGTTCATAGAATAGGGCAGTGCCTGTGGCTCAAAGGAGTAAGGCACCAGCCTCATATGTAGAAAGTGGCAGGTTCAAACCCAGCCCGGGTCAAAAACTGCAAAAAAAAAAAAAAAAAAAGAGTTCAGAGAATAAAGAGTTCATTATGGACTGGGTGATCCATTCATTTATTGATTCAGTCATTCATTTAGCAAACATCTTCCGAGCAGTTTCTATATAACAAGGCCCTATGCATTGTGCTAGAGTGATGATTCTTAGCAACTAGGAGGCTATGCTCCAACTAGGGAGGCAGATTAGTGATAGGATGATTATACTATTGTGTGACAAGTCCTAGGGAAGAAGGTGGGCATCTGAGAATTGGGGGAAGAGGATGAGAGAATCTCTCCTGGGAGAGGTGAAAGTTCAGGCACTAGACAGAGGAGGTGCAAAGTGCCCATCGACCCATGAATGAATTAATAAATTGTGGTCTATGTATACCATGGAATATTATGCAGTCTTAAAAAAGATGGAGACTTTACCTCTCTTATATTTACTTGGATGGACCTGGAACATACTCTCCTAAGTAAAGTATCTTAAGAATGGAAGAAAAAGTATCCAATGTACTCAGTACTTCTATGAAACCAATTTTTATTTACTCACACTTTCTTATGAAAGATAAATCACAACTACAGCCTAGGATGAAGAAGAGAAATGGAGTGCGAAGGGAGGGGAGGGGGGAGGTTTGATAGAGGGAGGGTAAATGGTGGGACCACACCTATGGAACATATTGCAAGGGTACAAGTCAAATCTATCAAGTATAGAGCATAAATGTCTTAACACAATAATCAAGTAAATGAGGTGAAAGCTATATTAATTAGTTTGATATAAGCACTCCAAAAAACATCAACACACTGTACCCCACATATGCTTAAGTGTATTCATGATCTATGTGTATATGACTTAATAAAAAATAAATAAATAAAAGTAATAATTAAAAAAGACATCTGTAGTGGATGTAAGAATTTCCATAGGCCTGGAGCACAAATATGGCTATTTGTAGATTGTGGAATAAGGCCAAGCCAGAAATATTGACAAAGGTTTTATATGAATAGCCAGGTGCCAAGCTGGGGAATCTAAACTGGGCACCAACCCCTCCACCGAGGCTTCCCCAGCAGGGAAGGGACAGGATTTGATTTGCCTTTAAGATGACCACACTGGCTGCTGTGATGGCAACAGATCAGCAGGAGTGAGATGAGGATGAACAAGGATGGCTTAGCAATCATGGCACTGACCAGGGAAGAGAAAAATGATAAGATGAGGGGCTGAATCAAGGCAGAGAGTGGAGAAGGAATGATTGTGATGAGGGGACATTTATATTGGGTAATGAAAGACAAACAGCACTCAATAGAAGAGAGGGGATGTCATTCAGTGCAGGAAGACAGACCGGGTGAGTAAGTGATGTTATATAGAACATAGTCTAGAAGGAGCTAAGATTTTAAGCAAAGACACAGGAAACGAGAAGGAAAGAGGCAAAGAGGAAGAAGAAGAAATGGGAAGAAGGAAGAAAAAGCAGGGGGAGGAGGAAGTGGAGGAATGATTGGAGACCAATACATGAGATGGACCATTTGGATGTGAAGATTTACAGGAGACTCTCAAAATGCAAGTCCCAGGGGGTCCTGCTGTGAGTTCAGGCAGAGGGCAGATCAACATTATCAGTCTTTGAACCCACCTCTCCTCTTTTATCTGGATTTCCATCTTGAAATTATCTTTATCCTCCTCCCATCCATCTTTCTCTTTTGTAAATTGGGAATGAGCTAAAAACCTCATTCATTTTTCACTAGAAAAATACCATATGCCATTAAATCTAAGATGCCCATCATTGTAAAACATATCATGGCTTCATGTATACTAAAAAAAAAAAAAAAAAAAAAACTCTACCAATTAAACTAGGACATGCCATTGGTTATAAGAAGCATTCTAATTTCAAAGATAGCAAAATCTGAAAAATCACACAACTTATTATCTATGAGGGGTAATTAGAAAGTAAAGTCCAAGACAATGCCCCCATTACTATATCTACAATTTGTACCCACCTCTGGCCCCCTACATTCTCCTTTCTCTCTCTTTGCTAAGAATACATGCTCCTGACCAAGGCAAATAATTCCAGCGATTCAAACAATTCTATTCATTTGTATGTAATTCACTTTGATCTGAAAATCACCTGTCCTTAGCTTGCAGCATCAATTTTTCCATCTCTACCAAATAATTCTCAACATCATACAAAAGTTCTGTTGATTCTTATGTTAAAAAAGAGGACGAAAAAATCATTTGAATCCATATCACCTTATGCTATTGTGTCATTTACTGTAATACTCCTCTGTACGGTGTGCTCTTGAATTTATTCTCAGAATTTCACACCCATAATTCCAATGAAACACCCTTGTCAACATGACTTCCATGTTGCTGAACCCAATACTCAGTTCTCAGCCCATCTCTTAATTATTCTATTATCAATTATTCTATTACCAGCATTTGAAACCATTGCCACTACCTCTGTTTAGAGAAATATTCCTTCTCTGACTTCTCAGATCCTACACTCTGGGCTATCTTCCTACCTCTATAACCCTTCCCCATCGTTCTTCTCTGCTTCTTAATCATTCCCAACCCCCCCCCTTTTTTTTTGACATGCATACACAAACATTATTTATGCTCAAAATTGTTAGCAATAGTGTATAAGATTATCTGTAGGCTATGTGCTTATGTGTATATGTAACAGAAATGAATTTTAGGTTTAGATCTGGGTCCCCTCTCCAAGATACCTTATTTTAAAATGTATTTTTGCTTCAGAGTATTACAGGGGTACACATATTTTGGTTACATAATTTGGATTTGTGTATTTTGATGTTACAAGTGTGCTCTTCACCTAGGATAGGTACATTGACATCCACTGGGTGTGAGTTTTCCCTACCTCTTCTCTCCCCTCCCACTACTACATTGTCCTTGATTTTTACTAATTGATTCCCCACATTTTAATATGAATTTCTTCAGGATTGAATCTTTTCTCTACCTACACTCTCTCCCAAGGTTATCTTGTCCAAATCTCACATCATTAAGTAGCCTATCTATTCTAATCTATATTTTCAGTTCTGTTCTCTGACCTTTGAAATGTCCACTCAACATCTACATTTGCGAATGTAGTAGACTTGCCAAACTTGGGTTAAATCCCACCTGAGTTCAAACCCAATTCCTCATGTTCCCCCTACAGACTCCTCATATCAGTAAGTGGCAATTCCACTCTTGCAGTTGCTCAGACAAAACCCTGAGGTCATCCTTGACTTCTCTCTCTCACACAAACATGTTCTAGTTCATGAACAAATAATGTCATCACCTCCTAAAAAATATACCCATAAATGCAATTGCCTCTCCCCACCGTTATGGCTACTATCATGATCTAAACCATGATTTTCACTCACTTGAGGTCCTTACTATAATCTTTCCTATTCAAAAGCCATAGTGATCAGTTTAAAATGAAAATCAGCTCAAGTTACTTCTCTACCAAAATTTGCAAAGGCTTCTCATTACATCCAGAGCAAAATTGAATCTGAAGTCTTTTCCATGGTGTGCAGGCTTCTACATGACCTGTATCCTTACAATGTCTCTGACTGCAAAAACAAACAAACAAACAAAAATCATATTTCTGTTTGTTGTCTGCTTTCCCTATTCCCACACATTAATAGCTCCAAAATGATAAGGCTATATATTTAGCTTTAAAAAAAGAAAGTCTAATGTTTAGTCAATGCTCAACAAATATTGCTAAATAAATAAATGAGTAAATGAAAGAATGAATTTCTGGATCACCCACAGATTTCAGTAGAAAGTTCTCTCTGCATTCCTTTCTACATCAGTGAGCTACTGACTGAGCTTTGCTGTCTGTGTACATCATCATGTGGATACTAGATTAAATTACATGACAATGTCGGTAGAACATTCAATGGGCTTCTTGGAAAGGGAAGTATGAAAATAAGCAGTTATTATGCCATTAGTGTTATTTCTAGTTCAGCTGTTGCCACCATGACTACTAATAGGCTCTGATCATTTTCATGGTCCTTTCTTTCTTATTTCTTGATCTCCTCCTCTAGTCCTCTTCTGTCTCTTTTCTATACCACTCTCCCTGTGCCTTGTTTAACTGAACACTTGATGAAACACCTTCACCAAAACAAACCTCAGAAGAGTCTCCCCTCCCAGTCTCATTCAATGGAGATGAACAGAAGAATAAAGGTCAACACCCTTTCCAGAAGGAGGAGCGGGAAGTCAGGCTTTCTGACTTGAAATTCCAGCTCAACCATGTATTAAGTAACCTCTCTAAGACCCAGTTTCCTTATTTGCAAAAATGAGAAATTATTTATGCCTTCTTTGCGGGAATCATGTTGAGGATTAAAAATGAAATAATGTAACTATGCGATAAAAAATAAGTTAAAATTTAAAAAATAGACTAGAAGCAAACAATCTAATAAAAATAAATGAGGGGTGGTGTCTGTGGCTCAAGGAGTAGGGAGAGTTCAAATTCGGTCCTGGACCAAAAAATAAATAAAATAAAATAAAAATAAAAATAAAAATAAAAATAAAATGAGTACAGTGTCTGGCATGTAGGAAGGTGCTAAAAAAACAGTATCTATTATTATTTCTGGTTGCTCCACACTTTGCCCATGCAGCTGGTTTCTAGCTGGGCTGGAGGAGGAGGACACCTTTCCATGCCTCTGTGCTTTATTCACATCTGTCTTTGCAGAAGGCATGAAGATGAAACATATTTTAAATAAAACTGTAGTAGATGCATGGTGTATGAAATGAAATTTATATATACAAATAATGGGTGTATAGCTCTATAAATTTTCACAAAGCAAACATGCCCATGAGCTACCAACCTAGATTAAGACCACAACACTACCACTACCACTAGAAATATCTTTTATTTCTCTTCAATTCACTGGCCCATTTTGCTGCCCAAAAGTTAATGATCTCTGGACTTCCCAAACCATGTATTTGTTTTTATTGTTTTTGCCCCATCTAGGAATGGAATCATATGGAAATCAGCCCCTGGTGGTTGAGTTCTGTCACTCAATATTATGCTTGTGAGATTCTTACATGTTACATGACACAGTCATATATTCTTACTCGTTTTTCATTCCTGTATAGTAGCTTACAGTTTGATTGTATAATAATTTCTTTGCCCATTTTTTTAATTAATGGGAATTTAGGTTGTTTCCCATTTAGACTTATTTTGAATAAAGCTGCTCTGCATATTCATGTCTTTTGGTGAATCTAGGACACAATTCTGTTGGCCTTATCCCTAAGAGTGGGACTGAAGGGCCAGTGGCACGTGCAGTCTTTTGTCCACACTGCTGAGCATTCTCAAAGTGACCATACTGATTTATGTTCCCATGAAGAATGTGCATCAAGTTCCTACCGCCTCACGTTGACACTCCTTGACACCGTCAGTCTTCTTCATCTAAGCCAAGCTGATGTCTGCATTATAACATTAAATGGTAGTTTTAATTTACATTTCTCTGCAGACTAGAAAAGTTGAGCACCCTTTTAAACATTGATTTGCCACTGTGATACTCTTGTTTGTGAAGTGCCTGTTTATGACTTTTATTCATTTTCTTTTCTTAGCAGATTATTTGCCTTTTTCTTATTGATTTTAAGGATTTAAATATTCTTATATATTTAAATATATTTAATATTTATATACATATTTATATACATAAATATATTCTCATATAAATTTATATTCATAAATATATTCTCATATTTTTATACACTTAAATATATTCTTATATATACATAAATATATGCTTATATACATATATTTATACATAGAAGTATATTCTTATATATATTTATATACTTAAATATATTTTTATATTTATATATTTAAATATATATTTATTATATATTATAATATATATTAAAATATCTTATTTATTTATTATAAACATATATTTAAATATATATTATATATTAAAATATCTTATATATTTTTATATACTTAAATATATTATATACACATATATATATTGTATATATGAGTACTCTGTTGGGCACATATATTGTAAATATTTTCCTCCACTCTGTGGCTTACATTTTTATTCCATTTATATTACATTTTAATAAGTCTAAATTTTAATGTAGTCCAATTTATCAGTCTTCTCCTGTGTATATTTTGTGCTTCTTGCATTCTCCTGAATAAGTATTAGCCTGCACAAAAGTCATGAAGTCATCTTCTGCTTCATATCTGAGAAGCTCATTTACTTTACCTTCCACCAGAAGAACATTATTCTTATTCAGATATCTTTTGTTTTTGCCTTTGACTCCTCTACCTGAACAGAATGAATCACTCCCTTTTCTTCTGAATCCCCACAACGCTATGTATTCCATTTATTATCTTTATTAGGTTATGTATTACCTTGAATCCTAGGTCTTTGCCTGGCCATCCTTTCTATCTTATCCTCAAACCCCATTCATCCAATTATTTAAATTCTTCATGGTCTTTTCACTAAATCCTGGTCACAATGCCTCATAAGTAACTGTAGAATTGATCAGTTTCTTTCCACCCTAATCGATTAGTACCTCCATGGTCTGAATCTCTGCATTTTATCTTGAGCTCTGCAGTTGCTCACGACTGTTGCCAACCTCTAATCCACCTCTCTCTAATTAATTGCCCACACAATTAATCTTACAAAATATCAGTTTTCCCCATCTAAGGGATTATTTTGTCTTTCTCACCATTGATGTCTCTGCTTTAATTTCCTAAGAATTTTTCATTTCCTCAAATGCCCCTTGATAAAAATTCTTTTGTCTGCCTCTGTATTCAAGATCCTACCTTCCGTTTATCCCTCAGGTCTCATCTTGTATATCTTACTTGCAGAAAACTTTCTTGATTCCCTATGAAGTTAAGTCCCCATACTATCTGATACCACATAACCCGTGTAGTTTTTTTTCATTAAAATTCATTACACTTGTTTGCTTCAAGCCCACCTTCTCCAATAGAGTGTTCTATTTCCTGGGGGGGGGGGGGGTACATATCTTCGTTCTTTAATACTTTTTTCTTTTCACTGCTTATTACTAACATGGACTATTAAAAATTATTTGTTTAATTGAACTGATCTGTGTTTATATGCCCATGATCTAGTATTGACTTTGGCATGTTAGTTTTTTTTTTTCTTTTACATATTTTTTTATTAAGTCAATTACACATAGATCATGAATACATTCATGCATATGTGGGGTACCACGTGCTGATTTTTTTTATACAATCTGATGTGGTTAGATCAAACCAATCAACATAGCTTTCACCTCATTTACTTGATTATTATGTCAAAACATCTATGTGCTACACTTGACAGATTTGACTTGTACCCTTGTCATATGCTCCATAGGTGTGGTCCTGCCTTTTACCCTCCCTCTGGCATGTTAGTTTGAATAAAGATATTATGATTCATCATTTTCATAAACTCCTAGGATCAGAATTAGGAAGACCTTAAAACCATCTAATCTGGGGCATTGCCTTTGGCTCAAGGAGTAGGGTACTGACCCCACATACTGGAGGTAGCAGTTTCAAATCCGGCCCTGGCCAGAAACTGCAAAAAAAAAAAAAAAAAATCTACTTTGATCACCCAACATAAATAATTCTTAAATAATCTATATAATGTTTCTACCAAACATAGCCTACTTATTATTCTCTGGTAACAAGGAGTTCCTACATCCTTCAGCAAGTTATTTCAGAGTTGGGCATAAATGTTCATTAGAAAGAACTACTTTATACTGAGTTAAAGTTGGGATCTTTCTAACTTTCTCCCTTTTGCTAGATTGAGCTTGGCCTATTTTATCCAAATTAGTGAAATTGATTATCTTTCCTAGGAGGCAGCCCTTTAGGTGTCTGAAGACAAGTCCTTTCTGCTCCACGTTAACCTTCTTTCACTATTTATCATAGGATTTCCTCCTGCAGATGCACTGCAGCTTCTAAATGTCCCTTTTTCAGTGTGCTGCTCAACTGTGGACTCCAAGGCTCCGGGTATAGTCTGATCCTTCTAGACAAGGATGAGGCTGCCTCCTCCCTTTTATGAATAGCATACCTCCCAGTAGCGTATCTGGGACTGGGAGAACCAGAGTCTTATAAATGTTGGGTTTTGAGGGAAGGAACTCAAAATTAGATATGAAATTAAATTTGTCTTTAGAAGGTGGGGACTTGGAAGGTGCAGGATGCCTGGACCTGGAGCTTCACTAGCTTCAGAGTAAATCAGCCTCTAAATGTTCCTAAGATCTCAATAACTTCCTTGGTAGTAACATCTAATTAATTGCCTCTAAGTATATTTCAATTATAACTCACAAGTCTTTCCACCCTCAGCGTGCTCAGCATGTGATGAAACTGACGAAAGCCAAACTGCCCATATTCCAATCCTGGCACCTGCTTCACAGTCACTGTAGGTATCACCTGCATGGATACCTCAGAAATCCTGGCACACCCAAGGAAGATGAGTCTTTTTTACCTACTTTCTTAACTGGCACTAGCAAAACCTTCTATGTACTCTTTACCCAAAGTGGGTAGGGTTATTCTCTGTGTATTTGAGATTTCGGTATTTGTTGTTTTAACAGTAAACCACTTCCTTGGCCTGAATTTCCCTGAGGGATTTTCATTCCCTGCTCCCATTGCTCCCAAGTGACACCGCCAAGCCCTCCATGTGCCGTTTTCTAATCATCTTCTTTCTGTAACAGGAGCATGAATCAAATAGTTGCCAGAATATAAAAGCCACATTAAGCTCTGCTGAGCTCCACCTACCAATCTCAACCCAACTTCCTCCCACCGACATTCAGAATCACCTTTATGACATACCTTTCCAGAAGGTCACGTTTTCAGTCTGCTCAAAGTTAAATCATGTCATTTTTTTCAGACCATAAAGTTAACACATGATCATTGTAGAAAAATTAGAAAAGAAACTAGAAGGGTAAATATATCATCTAACCATGGTAGCCTAACCATCTGGTGATCAGCTCTTTGATCATCTTGACGTATTCCCTTTGCTGTATTAGTATTACTTACCTTTTTATATTGTTAAAATCATGCCATCCATTCAATCAGAAATCTTCTATGTATTAATTAACATTATATAAAATAATTTTCACATATTCCTGGAAATTCCTTATAAACATTTCAGTATCAATTTAACATTATGTGGTTTACATACAACATAATTCACTTATTCTTTTCTTGTTAGAAATTGAGATCTTAATTTTTTGATACTATAAATTATTTTTATAACAGTACTGTGTATGTTTGTCATTTTTTTCCTCTGCAATCTCTTCTCCTCTTTATGATATGAATTAATAAGAGTGAAATTACTACATTATAGGGTTTGTTTTCTTTAAGTTAATGGTCCAGCTGTATATATAAAGAGCATCTATACCAGATGTATAACAGACATTGAACAAATGCAAATATTTACAAATATCAACAAATTAATCCCTATAATGGTTGCATTATCCTCAGACACGTCAGAGAGTATTTTTCTGTTTATACCCTAGACAGAATTTAGCATTGTCATTTGTAATCTCTGCAAAAGTGTGTGTGTGTGTATGTATATATTTAAGACTATGAATGATTAGCAAATAAGAAGGAAGAAAAATTACAGAGAATCAAAAATTCTATAAAACACCCTATATTTGATGGGATTTAAATAAACTCTGCCAAAACAAATTGAAAATCAAAGGCAATAATGCAGAAAATTCAGATTATATGATATGAAACTTTAATATATATTTTGTCTGGGACATCTATAAATAATACTGTTCAGACATTTTCTTCAAAATAATCAGATAACTTCAAATTCCCTTATTGTCTATCTGAAAATGAATGAATGATTATAAATTTAATGTCCTGTATATATGAAAATTCTAAATATCTTATATAAAATACATCCCTATCTTAACTGGCATTTTCCATATTTGTAGCTTTCATTCATTTTTCTGTGCTCCGTCTTCCTCATTCTCCCTTTATACCATCCCTCCTTATCTTTCCCTGCTCCACATCACACGTGTGCTGTTTGCTGTGACACCAACCCCACCTTTTTCACCAGCTTCCTACCTTGAAGGTGCAGTTTGCTCTCCGTGCTTTGCAGAAGGACAGAACTCACAGAGTCCAGATTGTCATAGCTGTTACAGCCCAGAGGCCCAGTGCGTGTCTCGGTGACCTGGAGTGGACATCAAATGAAAGTATGACACAGCTGTCCTTGGCAAGGATAGACCCTGACGAGTCATCCCCCAGCAAAGCAAAGCTGGCAGAAAAAGTCTCCTGGCCTGAGTCAATGGTCACTTCCTCAGCACCTGGTCTATGTCTGAGACCACCGTCCTAGGCTGTCACTGAGTAAACCAGCACAGAGGTCAAGTGTTCAGCCTAGAGGTCTGGTTTCTGTGGTTCTCATTCCACAAGGCTTTTGTAAGTATTTTATAAACTACTCAGTTGAGGCATTATATTTCAAAAGCATGGACTTTGGAACCAGGAAAGTGAGTGTGAAATCCAGGCCAGATCATTTATTTATTGTGTGATCTAAGGAAGTCAGTTCACTTCTCTAAGCTTCTGCAAATCAAAGCTAGGGAATCACTTCCAGGGAGGTTGTGAGAGCAGATATGATGATTCTAAATACCCAACACATGGTACGTATTCAATAATGAGCATTTTATTACGAAGCATCTCTATAAATTGCAATGAGTATGTATGTATTATTGTTAGACAAGAACAATAAAATTATCCTTATTTTCCAAAAGAAGTTTCAGCAAGAAGTATAATCAGTGCACAAAGGGAACAATGCCCTAATCTTATGGCTGTTCATTTTTAAAACCTGATCTTAAAAAACCTGGGGTGGTGGATAATAGGGATAGGGGACAGTTATTCAAAAGACAACCTTGAAATAAACTATTCAGTATGAAAAGAAGCCCCATCATTTCTTCAGCCTTTGCTTCTCATTATTGAGGGCTGTTTTGATGTTAGCAATATAAAGACACAGAATTCATTGTAGGAAATGGTGACTTGAGAATTAGCCACCCCTACCACCTCTGTGTTTCTCCAGCTGTGAAACCTAGATCAATAACTTTCTCTTTCTAAACCTCAATTTTCCCATCCATAAAATGTTAGTAATGCTCTGACCCACCTCCACAGGTAAAGAGATCCAATTTTTGAAGTGTTTAGCTCTTGGGGCACAAAACTACATGAACAATAATTAAATTTGGTTTTATTTTACAAATAGTTTATTTTTATATAAAGAATAATAGTATAGTTGTTATTGAGTGAGGAAGTAAACTACCAATTTATTTTACTAAAGATACCCACGGTGGGGAGGGCAAATGAGCAAAGCTCCACTTGGTCAGTGGCTGGCCTTAAACAAATTCAGCAGTGAGACAAGGTCTGGTCAGCTGTGTCTTGAGGTAGTATCAAGAAATGGCAGGAATGGCAAATCTATTTTTTTTTAGATCTCTTAAGTGTTCTCCATACATCTTTCCAAAAGGAATGTATTATTTTGCATTCCAACCAGAAGTGTAGAAGTGTTCCCTTTTTTCCACATCCACCATTCAATCCTGTAATTCCTCTACTAGGCATATACATACAAGACCAAAAATCACATCACAACAAAGATATTTGTACCAGAATGTTTATTGCAGCCCCATTCATAATTGCTAAGTCATGGAAAAAGCCCAAGTGCCCATCAATCCACAAATGGATTAATAAATTGTGGTATATGTACACCATGGAATATTATGTAGCCTTAAAAAAAGATGGAAACTTTACCTCTTTCATGTTTACATGGATGGAGCTGGAACATACTCTTCTTAGTAAAGTATCCCAAGAATGGAAGAAAAAGTATCCAATGTACTCAGCCCTACTATGAAACTAATTTATGGCTTTCACATGAAAGCTATAACCCAGTTATAACCCAAGAGTAGGGGGAAGGAGAAAGGGAGGGGAGGGAGGGGGGAGGATGGGCAGAGGGAGGGGGATTGGTGGGATTACACCTATGGTGCATCTTACAAGGGTACATGTGAAACTTAGTAAATGTGGAATGTAAATGTCTTAGCACAATAACTAGGAAAATGCCAGGAAGGCTATGTTAACCAGTGTGATGAAAATGTGTCAAATGGTCTATGAAACTAGTGTATGGTGCCCCATGATCACATTAATGTACACAGCTATGATTTAATAAAAAAATAAAAAAGAAGAAGAAATGGCAGGAAAAACCCTGGGGCCAAACTACTGTAGAAGGCGGTGCCTATGGTAAGAACTGTTTCTTGAGAGGCCTCTGTGCAATTTCTCTGAGAAATTCCTCCTACCGAGGCAGACTGCGCTTCTAGGATGCACAAAAGAGGATTATCTTCTGACAGAGCTTCAATATCTCAATTCCACAACCCATCCAGGGGGGAAGAGAACCAACCATTTAGTGATAATGAAAACCAGGCCTTTTCAGGACTCTGATGGCTTCGTAAAGATCCATCTCTCTGCACCAAGTTCCCTAACAACATCATCCCCCAATATAGGTGATTCTCCTTGGATAAACTGGCCCTTTGTTTGTTGATTTGATCTATTTTTCTCCTTACCGCTTCGCTCCTCAGCGACCAGCTCCCTCTCACACTCTTCTCCCTCCTCCCTCAGTTTCTGACTCATCTGTCAGAATCTCCCCAGACATTAGCCCCACCCCTTTTCACTGCAGATACCTCAGAAAGTCTTAACATAAGGTAAGTCTGCATTTTGCTCAAATGAAATCAGAGTGAAAATGGAGAAGAAAAATGTAGGTTTCAACTCTGGTTTAAGAAAATCTGAAATAGAAAAAAATCTGCATTGGAACCCTCAGAAGAAGAAACTTGTTCTATCAAGAAGGTACCCACCTCCACATTCTCTGTACAGAGGTAGTCTCTGAATTTATTGGCTTTTAAATGGAATCTTGGTAACATCCCTATGCTCTAAGGCATTGAACTGAAAAGTCTAGAGCTGCTTTTATTCTATGTGACTGTTTAACTTTAAATTCGCTGAAAGTGAATAAACTTACAAATTCAGCTCTCTGGTGGCCACATTTCAAGTGTTCAATAACCCCAAGTAACTAGTGGCTTCTATGTTGGAAAGCACTGAGGTGGGCATTTCCACCACCTTAGCAGGTTCTACTGAGCCATGCTTATGTAGATGAGCATGGATCAGCCAACACCAGAGTGCCTGTCTTAATAAATAAAGTTTTATTGGAACACGACCATGCCCACTTGTTTGTGTATTGTCTGTGGCTGCTTCTGTGCTACAACAGCAGAATTGAGTGGGAACCACATAGACCATAGGCTCACAAAGCCCAAACTGTTCATCACCTGGCCCTTTACAGAAAGCCATTTGCTGACCTTTGGTCTAGAGAGAAGATTTCCAATCTCTAATAAGACATTCTCTAACTATGTAATCCGGAGGGAAAGGTTTTAAATATGAGACCTCAGTATTCTAACCTGTAAAATGGGAGGTGGGAAGGAAGAAATTTAAAAACAGAGGTGTTTACAGTATCGCTGGGCAGGGCATCAGTTATTTGACTCTTACTAACCTCAAGGACATCCTTGACCTACTTAGAGCTTCAGTTTCTACCCCTAAAAAGGGGGTGTGATATCAATCACACAGGATAACTCTAAGAGTGAACGAGAGGACTGTTGATAATTTGGCCACAACAATCACCAGGGTACTCTAAGAGTCAGTACCTATGGCCATCCTAATATCAAGGTTGATGGCATTACCGGGCACATGACAACTTCACACAAAGCAGTTGGCAGTGGGCCCTGTGAGCTATATATGGTGATGAAGCCAGGAACTGTCTGTGACTGTCTGCTTTCAGAATATCTGTATTGCAGTGCTATTGTTTTGAGAACCTGCTACCCAAACCCACCCTACAGCTGTACCTTGATTGCCCCAGTTGATATCTGGATCTCGTGGAGCCTCCTCATGGTGCCATCACGGTCAACGAAGTAGGACGATGCAAGCTGGTGCAGAGCTTCCACGCTTTGGGTGGCGTTCCCTGACTTTCTGTCCAGGCGGCTTTTGTCCATGTACATAGTCAAAGCCTCCTCCCCTGTGTGGGAAAGAGAAGGTGATAAGAAAGCCTGTCAAGCTCTGGTGTGGGAGGCAGAGTACGGGGGCCTGGATACTGAAAGCAGGCTTGAGTCTCCAACTAGTATTGCCCAAATTTCCTTCTGTCTCTAAAAATCAAAGGTGCAGTTTTATCCTTGTACCCATAATTAACAATTATGTGTGCATGGAAATGCACATCTGTATAGACTAATGTGCACAAATGCCTACTTATACTTGGATGTGCTTTCTACACATGTGCATGCGTACATGTGCATTATACACACATGTGCATTCAATCCTGGGACAGGGATTATTAGCAAACCCTCAACAACGGAAGTCCAGCCCCTACAAATCCACCTCATACTTCTCACTAGCATCACCGCCCCTCTTCTGAGAAAATTCAGTCTTGTCTATAAAAAGATGTCTTTGTCATAGACACTCCCTTCTCATTATTTTCTCCTCTTGTTTCCTCATTTTTATTCAGGTCCTTCTTTCCCTCTTTCCTACTCTCTCCTTTTCCCTTCCCTCATTTCTTTCTCCATTCCTTTTTCTCTTTCCCCCCACTCATTGCTAGATAGATGAATGAATTAATGGATAGATGACAGATAGATAAACAGGTAGGATTTGGACAGAGGAATTAATGAATGAGTGATAGATGAAGTTATATAAATATAGAGGTAAGTAGACAAATGTATTGATTTCATTCATGAATATTGTCTTAGAAATTCATACATAGATTACTAAAATTATTAAGCTATAATAGCTTATACTTTGAGTAACAAATTTTTTCACAAGAATTACAGAAATAAAACTGAAGGAAAGTCTATGAAATACACTCCTGACTCCTCTCAAGTTCAGCCAATGTTGTGAACTTGGGCACATTTAGTAACTTCCCCATTGTTCATTCTATTTATTAGGAAAATTGGGAGAAAAAGAGTACCAAATTCATTGAATTACTAAAAAGAATAAATTAGTTACTACATGTGAAGTCTTCAGTACAATGTCTGGTTTATTGCAGCACTCAAAAAAAGTCTGGAAGAATCGTTAAGGCACAGAATCTGAGCTAGTCCTCTGAAACTACCTGTGTTAACCTCTCTGTGCCTCAGTTTCTCTGTGTTAAAAATGGAGATGCTAACCGTACTTACTTTGTAGAGTCATCATAGATTTAAATGAGTTAATTACATGAAATACTTGAACCCTTCCTGCCACCTAGTAAGCACTATAGAAGTATTAGCTGGCATTATTTGATTATTGCAAATTATTAATTTTGTGATATTTATTCTTACAGCTAGTCAATTCAGTACAAAAGGATATTCAGAGAACAAAAACTATTGGTACGTCATGAGATCCAAAGCCTGCTATCTAGGACAATCGAAACATCTTTAGAATGCTGATGACTTTTTGAGTTGAATACAAAACACAATTTACTTTCAGAAGGAATTTAATTCTATCCCTCACCTAAATGTCTGGCTTTTGAAATCCTATTGCAGCTTTCTGGGGCTAATTCTAATGTCACTTCCTCTTACTACCCCCTCCTCTACCTGTGGAATACCACTGTACACCCCTGACAATCTTCCAGAGCATCTTTTCTCTGGTGAGCTTTCTCCAGCCTCACCCTCACCCCAGAGAGAAGTAACCATCTCCCCTCAGCCATTCCCCACTATACCCACTCAGCTTAGTGTCACTGGCAGGCCTTGAGCATTGCTTCTATGCTGAGCACTTTGACAGGCACAGGGTTGACAAATGATCAAGACACTGAGACCTGCTGTAATTACAAACCACACACCAGACATCTAAGATTCAGAGTAAAAAATACAAAATTTCTCATTAATAGTTTGTTCTGTTAATTATATGTTGAAATTATAACATTTTGGATATTATGTTAAATATAATGTATTGTAAACGATTTCCTCTTTTTCCTTTTACTTTCTGAGAGAATTTAAAATGGCATGTGTGGCTCACACTAATGTTCAGTGCTGGTCTGGGGCCATAGAGTCACAGGAGGTCACTTCAATATACCAGGGGAATAGCCCAGGTGAAAAGATTCAGGGGAACAGGTCAGGGAGGGGCACCTGTGTCCTCGTAGATAAAGTGGGCTACAAGGCCTGGATGATCCAGCCCCTTCCATTTCTCTGGGTTGTGCCATGTACAAATGTTCCCCCACTTTCTCTCATTGTTAGGACCCTACGTTAGTGGATTTCACCTGGTTAACACCTATTCATCTTTCATATGTCACTTAAAACATCACCTCCTTCCTGTGAGAAGCCTGTCTCAATGCCTCACTCATTACGTGAACCAGACCAATAACTATTAATATTTACTCTCTCCCTGGCCCCCTTTTTATCTAATGCACACATGCCTGGACTTGGGTTGACCTCAGAACAAGACACGCATGTTTGCCCTTTCCCAAGAAAGCCCCACTGACTGCAGTCAGCATGATCTTCTGTTCTTTGGACCCCAAAACAATCTAAATAGATTTGGCTTAAAAATGACTTAATACCCAATTTGACTTTGAGTTTCAGAGGCAGCAAGCTGTGGGGAGGTACAAAAGGACTCTAGCCAATCCATCATTCTAATGTCCAAGGCTTGTTCTGGAGTCTGATGAAGAGTGGATATTCAGTTATCATGTGATGGATTAATGGATGGGTTGGTGGATGGCTGGATAGATGATTGAAGGAGTAGATGAACAGACAGACAGGTGGACAGGTAAATGATTATATAAGTAAGCATGCCAAGAATTAGAGCCATGAGGCAGAGGAAATAAGCATTTCAAGTGTCAGCTCAGTCTCTGAGGAGCCTGTGAAGGAGAAGGTGAAATAAGCCCAGTTCCCTCTGGACAGAGAACTGGCAGAAGCAAATCTTAGATCAAGAGGGGTTAATGGGCTTCTTACTGCATTATTAAGACTTAATTTCTTGTTTATTAAGAGAATGCTCTCTTTAGGGTTGCTTTCCACTTCGGCATTCCTTCAATTTGCCTTTTCACCCCATGTAGGCCGGTCCTCAGTTTTCCAGGCCTCCAGGGGACTTTCCCTCATTCTCTGCAGCCCCTCTCTCAGAAGGGAATGAGCTGAGACACACACACAGAAATACACAAATGCGCACACAGGATGGAGGACGAGGTGGGAGAAATAGGAAATGTTGCTCCCCAGATAGGCGGTGAGGATGTCTAGACTTCAGGCTGCTGTGATGGCCCCTGTGACTTTATTCTCAGCCTCCCTCTTACTGAAGGGGCAATCTCCCAAAATGTGGGCTGAGAAATGATGAATACACACACAAACATACACATCTGAACAAAAATACGAGCCCCTCGTGTATAAAAAGACCTCCACACAACACACACACACATACATGCATATTTAAGCTCACATATACACATATATTAAGTACGTACATGCTGCATCACACATATGCGTGAAATGCACATGTGTGTGTACGTATGCCCATGAGTAGAAATCACATCCAAGTACAAGTAGGCATTTGTGCACAGCAGTCTAAGCAGGCTGGTGTGCATTTCCTTGCACAAACAATCATACATGAGAGATTAATCTTATAAGTCACATGGGCACCAGCTTCCATGCGTTTCCTTCCACCAAAACTATGCTTATCAGGGAGACGAAGAAAAATTTCTACTCCCATTTTCTTGTGTGAGCTTCCAGATGCAGAATTTTTCCCTTCACCACCCTCTGTAAGAAGATCATTCATTCTACGTGTTTTATGAGTCTAATAGATATCATGAAAAATTGGGGAGCCCCTGGAAATGTGCATGTATTAGCTGTTGGCCCTCTGATCAGCTCCACGTCTTCATTTCCACTCCCGCCCTTCCTGTTTCCTCCCCCTATGAAGCCAAACAGACACTGTTATTTATTCCATGGGTGACAGTTAAAGAATCATCTTTCATTGCTTGCTTATGCCCTTGTGAACTTGCTTAACACCTCAAATAGTTTACCAAAGCATTCCTTGTCAATGAATATAGGGTGTTTAGAAAAATTATATAATGAATAACATTTTCTGCATCTCTGCATATATAGATGTAGACACTGATACCCAAATAGGAAAGTGAATTTCTCAATATCACCCACTCATCCAGTGAGTAACAGGTTTGGGCTTGAATCTTGGGTCCCCAAGGCCCTTAGATGCATTAAATAACAACAACAATAACAATCATAAAAATTATAAAGATAATAAAAACAATAACAATGGCAACAGCAACTCTTTGCTATTTGCCAGGCAGTGTGATGAGCACCTTCAATGTATCCTTTTATTTCATTCTCAAAATGTGCATGAAGGAAGCACTACTATTGTGACTATTTATAAAACTGAAGCTTAGAGCATGAAATTACTAGAAAAGTGACATTGAGCTGGTAAGGAGCAGCAGGCAGGATGGTGTGGATCAGACTCATCTGCCCCTTCATTCTCTACAACTGCCACATCCCTTCTCTCACATTGTATATAGGGGGTCATTAAGGAATATTTCCCCATAAATGAATGAATGAAATGATGATGTGAGAAGGATCTCAGCAGAGTACAGTGGCTCATGCTATCAACCCTAGCACTTTGAGAGGCTGAGAAGGAAGGATTGCTGGATGCCAGGAGTTCAAGACCAGACTGAGCAAGAGCAGCGCTCTGGGTCTATAAAAAATTTAAAAGTCAGCTGAACCTGGTGGTGCATTCCTGTAGTCCCAGCTACTCAGGGGACTGAGGCAGAAGGATCTCTTTAGCCAGGAGTTGGAGGTTGCTGTGAGCTGTGATTATGCCACTGCATTCTAGCCTGAGACAGAATGACACTTAGTCTTAAAAAAAAAACAAAACAAAACAAACAAACAAAAAAAAGACCAAAGACTTCACACAGTTTCCAGCATGTAGTGTTTAATCAACAATAAATCTCTTTCCTTCCCTCTCCCTTTCTCCTCCACACTGAGGGCTGAGGGAACATTTAGGGCCTGCTGTCCAACACCAAATCTCAATCCAATGCTTTGCATATTTTAAAATGTTGTGCTGTAAAAACAGAAAAGGAACAAGGATCTGTGAATAATTCACCACCTTGCCTTGAAGAAATTAAAAATATATTTCATTGAGAGAGAACGATCTTTGCTACTTCAGATTTCCAGGGACTTAGACCAAAGCACAGCTTTTAATGGAAGAATTGAACTGGTCTCAAGTATTTTTTTCCCAAGTGAACTGGAAGGTGGGAGATATTCAAGCAAAACGGTGCAAGTTAATCCTATACTCAATGTAGAAAGGAATTCATTTTCACTTTATAACAGAATAGAATTTATAATAGTCATTGACTATCCAAAGTATAGTATCTAATATAGTAGACTTGTTGACTAGCAACAAACCACAGCTAGTTGGTTGGCTGTTGGAGTACGTGTGTGGGTTGGTGAAAGAGATGATGTTGGATCAGAAATACAATGCAGGATGTGTAGACAGAAAACCCTAAGTTAAAAACTTAGCCTTGTAGCTTACGAGCTATTCATCTTCTGGGTCGCAGCTTCCTTACCCATAAAATGAAGGTAATATGACTTGTGTTTCTGAACCAAAGAAAATGTGCAATACCTGCTATGTGGCAAATACTCCTTAAGTAGCAGCTAATATTATTGTAAGAGTGAATGATTTTGCCCAAAGAATCTCTCATCTCTCCACCCATATTCCCATTATCAAATGACTAATCTGGTCGTTCTTAAATTGTACACTGTGAGCTCACCTTTGAAAGCTCCACTGCCTTCCATTACCTAACTGGCCCCCATCCAGCTTAACTGTCACTTCCTTCATGAAGTCTGCACTGACCACTCCAGTGTGTGGTGTTCAATCGTCCTCTGAAGGAGGATATCTCCTGTTATAATCATAGCTCAGTCCACCCTGCCTCTGACAAGAAGGGGACCTCTTTCAGTAGGCAAGGGCCACGTCTCACTCACCTGGCAGCTGTGTGTGAGCAAATCAGTGTGGTTGTCCATCACCCAAAGGGCTTTCTCCCCCCAGCACTCTGGAAGGCAGAAGCTGGTAGATTGCTTGAGCTCAGGAGTTCAAAACTAAAGGGCTTTCTCAAAGTTCAGCAGCCCCAGATGCTATGGCAGAAAACTGATGCTTAAAGGATCCCGCATAAAGACCCATATATGTCTAATCTGTACCGTATCTCAACCATTCTTCTCACATTTATTTCATCCCCTTTATCCAACCTTTTTTCCCTTACTCTCTCAAAAACTGATTAGACCTGATAGGGAGAAATGGGTAAGACAGAGCAGGCTGGAGCAATTAGTCTGACTTCCTTTGAATCTACTCAAGGTTTACATGATGTACAAATGATAGCCCATTTGTAAAATGATAACCTCAAGTGATCATCCCCTAGAGTAGACTTAAGTAAGCAAAGAAAATCCCCTAAATGATATCTGAAATTTAATCATTTCCCCAGATCAGATCCCATTTCAGAGGAACTAAAACAATGATCAGAATAAGCATGTCTAACAAACTGAGCCAATTCCAATAGTAAGCCATATGTCCACCAAAGTTGACAGACCCTCAAATGAGACTGCCCACAGAACTGAATTATCCACTCTGATCTGACCACAAACAATGGCTAACACAAGTTGGCTCATGTGGCAACAAATGCTTTTACATGATGTAGGATGTCAGAGAGCCTAAGAAGGCTTTGGTCAGGACATCCCACTCTCCTTCCCAAGCTGGTCAGAAGGTGTGCTGGGGCTGTGGCCCAGGGGCTGCTGACCTACCTCCCAAGGTGGCTGAGATGAGCAGGTGGGTGCCGTACTTTTTGATGATGGTGTCGATGAACTGCTGAGTGGTGGGTCTCCTGCCAAGCAGGCGGATGCTCCTTTGAAACTCCGGCATGAGGGGCATCGGATGACGAACCAGATCCCTCCTCTCGATGGCTGTGTTCCTCACCTTCCAACGGGCAAACTCCCTGGGTAGGAGAGACAAGTGACAGCCCTCAACTTACCACTACAGTCTTCAATTCAAAGTCCGCTCAGCCACCCCATCCAGGCATCTCTTCTTAGGGGAGAGAGTGTCTACAATTACTTCTAATATTTCTCAAGTGATACTTTAATCTACAGTTTTTAATCCTCTTCAGCTAACAAATGTATATCTGCTGAGTACGATTCTTATCACTGGGATACGGAAACAGATAAACACAGTCAAACTCTCAGATTGCTTATAGAACATCAGGAAGACATTGGTCAGGAGCTGCTTTTACTAGGTAATGGGTGGAAAGACTGAGGAAAAGAGTGATAATAACATTCATAATAATAATCTGATGATAATGATGGAGATTTTTATATTATTTTATGGTCCATAAGAATCTGACGTATAATTTTCCATCTAGCCCTGTGACAGGGGATTAAAATCCATTTCTGATACCTATAGGTCCATCTCTCTCACTAGACTGTAAATAACACCACAGAGATAGAATCTTCTTAAGTACTCCCAACACATCCCTGTGAAGAACTCAGTGCCTGCTACTTGGAAAGATTCATAATAATGCTAGGTGAATGAATAAAAAAGCAGATGGAAGAAAGGAAGGAAGGAATCTAGGAAGGAAGG
>CAUYPK010083567.1:0-20172 GCA_963574355.1 Loris lydekkerianus | reverse complement strand
CTCAGAGTTGGGGAGGTGTCTCTCCAAGATTAGACCCCAGCGGGATCACTCTATTGTTGCTGGATCTTTGTAGGGAGTGACCCTGTGTAGTTCCTCTGGGGCTGCTCCAGCTAGGGAGTTCTGGTTGTGGAAGCAGCTCCGTCGTGACACACCCGGATCCAGCAACAGGGCGAGGGGTGGTGCGCACGGTTCTGGGAGTGCCTGGTGCCCAGTGACTTTGGCACAGAGAGCCCAAGGCTCCAGCAGTTTCTGATCAGGAGAAGGGCTCTGCGCAGAGGCAAGGAGGGCTCCAGAGAGTACCGGCTACCAGTATCCCTGGGTAGATGAGCGGGCCAGTGTGGAGGCTGGGAGAACACAGGAGGGAGGACGCAGGATTGCGCAGCTCCCGCAGTTCCTGGTCAGGGCATGCAGAGGCCCGGTTGGGACGGGGTCGTGGCGCAGCTCTTATGGAGGTCCAGGCAGCACCAAGCCCAGGAGTTTGAGGTTGCTATGAGCTGTGACACCACCGCACTCTGCCCAGGGCAACAGTCCAAGGCTCCAGTGTGCCAAAACTGCCTCACTCTGCCCCTAAGGGTTATGGCTGTAAGGCTGCACAGTCCCCGCCTTTAGGCTGTGCAGTCACTAGGTTACTAGAGGCCTGCCCGATCCTTGCTCTGGGACCCTGAGGGTGGAGCTTGCCGGGGCAGTTCTCTCAATGTCTCCCTGTAGCCCAGGTCAGCGGCTCTGTCTGTGGCCCCAGACAATGCCCAAAGTTCTCCGCTCTCCTGCTCAAGCTCTCCTCAAGGCAGTTCAACTGAGTGCCAAGTCCAAAAACACCAGAACAGTTCACAGGTCAGGCCTTTCCGGTTTGCAGTCTCACTGCTGCTTGTACTGACAGTTGCCGGCGGGATTAGGTCGATCGAACACACGCAACCACTTGCCAGTTTTCTGCTGTTTTTGTCTTTCTCTTGGGGTCCAGAAGTCCCTTGCTGACACCCTGTATCCTCAAAGGGATGATTATAGGCAGATACCACCAGCTAGAGATGCCTGAAGTCTTATCTCCCCAGACTCACCGTGCCCAGTTGCAGAGAAGCTGTTACTGGGCCGCCATCTTTAATCTGAATCTTATTGTCTTTATTATCTGTATTTTAAATTTCCTTTCTGTCACGTCCATTAATTCTTTATAGGTGGACTCTTCTGCAATAGCTGACTCATGGTCCCTTTGGGGGAGGTTCCTCTGTTTTGGTTTTCATGTTGCCTGAATTTTTCTGTTGGTTCCTTCTCTTGTGTTCTTTCTTCTTGTTCACCTTCTTGTCTCCCTTTTTACTTGTCACTGCCTTCTTTGTTTCAAACAGAAGTCCTTATTCTTGATGACAATATTTTGCAATATGTCACTGGGACATCAGGTGGTGCTATAGTTTTTTTAGGGGACAGAGAGCACAGCCAGCAACTTCCATGGTCCTTATTCCAAACTTAGATGCCTTTGGTAATTGCCTGATTGTGTCTTGAGCATTCAAACCCTGTCAGACTGAGATCTTAAAACTCACAAGAATCCTTCAGGGGCAGTTCTCACAATGCTCCTGTCTCTAGTCCCGGGGGATGTGGGAGACCTTCAGCCTGTCCCAAGAGTGGAGTTCTGATCCTGGCAGGCAGAATTTAGGCCCCTGCTAAGACCTTCTCATGACCTTCCCACAATGACAGCCACCTGCCCATGGAGACCTCAATATGACTGCCTCACTAGCCACAAAACCTATGGCAAAACCACTCCAATTGGATGCTGTTCAAGTCCACCTTCTCTTCCAAGTTTTTCATTCAATGCACAGCTTCCCCCTACAACTAAAAACTCCGGAAAGGCTTCCTCCCATCCAAGACCTCTGTGGGCAGCTAGCCAATCCCAGCCAGTCACAATCACTTGCCTAATTCATCAGATTTCCACCACTTGAGATCATATGCTGTATTTAGCTTACCACCTCCTTCCTGTGCTCCTTGAGCTATGACTCTGGGTAAGGTCCCTGGACCAGGTGTCCTTCTGGTACATCACCTTGCTCCACCCCCTGCCTGGATCCTCTCTCCGAATAAATTCTTATAAGGTCTTCAGTTTCCATGAACCCTCCAATTCAGTAAATATGAGATTTTCACATTCTCATTAGCTTTTAATTAGTGCAACAGTAAAAGAAGACACAAAAGGCAATTCAATATATGTAAATAAAGCAGATGATGCTCCTTTCCCATTTTGTCATTTCGCATATTAGCTAACCAGTATATAGCTCAAGTAAAGTAGACTTGGGGCAAGGCCAGGAGAACCTGGCTGTTCACTGTTACTTTCTTGTGAACTTCTGCCCATGTGCAGAGTCAGGGTGTGTTGGGATCCAAGGAAGGCAAACACAGGTAGACAGAGATCCTACCTTTCCCTAGAACAAAGTCACCATGCACTAAAAAATAACTGTGCCTCATCCTCTTCATTATTCAATTTCATGGCACAAATCCCAGAACATGAATAAATTATCAAACTTTAGTACCCACCACCAGATTATAAACTCAATGGAGTCATTTTATTTCTCCGCAGCAACTTTGAAAATGGGGATTCAGCAAATATTTATCGAAGGTATTATTCAATGCCGTAACTGATTTTCACTTAATAATGAGAAGGAAACTATGTACATAGCCTATCACATAAAACAGTACCACTGTTAAACCTAACACTATGAATGTCTGATATCATCAAATTAATATAATATTTAAAAATAATAACTTGATTTTATAAATGTATTCATTTAGCTGAATAGATTAGTGAATGTAATTGAAAATAATGTTCTGTAAACAGTTTTTGAGAATGTAAAGGATCATCAATATTTTAAAGAGTTACTTAATTGTAAATCTGGCCCATTACACAAGTTTAGAGCATTTTAGTTGAAAGCATTTGTAAATTTACTAAGCAGTCACCTTTTCCTACAAAAGCTAAAAAGAACACCAAAAGGGGAAAAGGAAATGGATTCATAAAGCACAAAATCAGGCAAGTGAAAGGTATCCAATTTTCCACTCCCTTAGTTACAATCAAATTTTTGAAGGGGTAAAAACACTGCATCAACAAGATAATACCTACTTCAGCGTTTTCACATTCTGGTTAGGACACCCATTATAGCTTTCTGTTTAGACAGTGATAGCAGTTACTGAGTGTAACCAAAACATTAAATGCTGGCAAGCACTTCTACGCTTAATTAAGAAATGCTTTTGTCAGCTCCTTCTTTGAATAAAGGGGTTATTAATTCAAGACTAGAGAACATGCTCTAGTGGTTTCTCTGTGGGAACTAAGGCTGTACATATGTTACAGAAAACTGTCTTAATTATTTCAATTAATCAAACAAAATTCTCACCAAATATGTGATGTAACAAATCAAACATTTGTACACAGATTATTTGAAAATTCCACAACTATTCCACTAAATTTCCAGAATAATAATTACCACAAACCTTAACAGGAGAAATATGGAAATGTTCAAAGAAACTAAGAATTGACATGTCAGTCATTGAAGTCTCCATTAATTCTGTGTTTAGAGCGTCAATATCTTTTTGGATTAGCTTTGTCTGAAACAAATAAATCAAGAATTTTTGGTTTAATATTTTTATCTACTACAATTAGTTCAAAAACAGCTGATTTTTTTATTTTACATTTTTCCAAAGAAATAAAAATTGTTACCCGTCTTCTTTCAGCTTCAGGGTCAGTTGTTGGGGTAAACAGTCCTACAATGGCTCCTAGAAACCCCTGATCAACTTTTAAGGCCATTTCCTGAATGAGGACCATAAAATACCTAAGGAAATTTGTTTTTAAAAATGGAAAAGAATTGTTATTAAACCTTGCAATTTTTTATATTAAAATTGATTTTAGTCAAAATCCACAGTTAAGACCTCATTCCTTCATCTCTTTAAAATTATGTTAGTAAGATCAAAGCCTACTCAGACTTTTTTCCCTAGAGTAAAAGCCTGACTCACAATAACACTAGTACATTAGCATGTAAGTCCCAAATGTCCACATATATCACACTATAGACATGACAAATACAACTGGATGATGTAGCAAGTATTTTTCTGAATTGTTAAAAGTTCATAGCAATTGCTTTAAAGAACATAAATACATAATTTATATTTCACTTACTATTTTATATTCTAATTGGAGTTACAAAGGTTGAAGGAATTCCACACTTTAAAATTTGTGAGAACTATTATTAAAATAAGTTGAAGCAAAAAGATCATTCGACTAAAAATAAAATATGTTCAGCTAGAAACTAATTTTTATACAAAAGTCACTTTCAAGAAGAGTAACATTTATTTTCAAAGTAGATTATAATTTTAAATTCCTTTGGACAAACAGGGAGAATATTTACTTACTTAAATTGTAAGACTTTACTGTATTCATTAAATCTTGTGATGACACTCACATCTATAAAAGGTTTGGGCTCTACAAGGAAGAAGGAGCACAATGAAAAAAAAAACAAACATTTTTTTTTTTACATTTATACTACATTAAACTAATGTCTATTTTATTTTTATAAATATGGCCTATCTGTATTTCAATTTAATGTTATTTACCGGAATCCAAAGCAATAGATTTAGGAGGGGCAACGGGATGAAATACAACAGGAAACATTGCACCTGGTAATTGATTATCAATCTGAAAGAAAAGAAGACCATCTTTGAAAGGTTTAAAATAAATTACATTTAAATTTTGAGTTGCAAAGACAATGTTATTAAAACATCATTAACTTCATCATAATTATCTACATGCATATGTGGTACAATTAGAAGTTTCATTTTAACTCTATAAAAATTCTTCCATACCTCATCAAGAGCAAGCCTTTGAATAAAAAAATACATAAATACTCTCATAATTGCATTACCACTGCACAATATGTAAGTCATTCATGGAAATATTCATACCTGTGGATTACGTGAGATTTCAATTATCTATGGTTTAAATAAAATGCAAGTAGAAACTATATATGAAACTAGAAACTAGAGGACAGGTAGAAAAAGAATAAAAACGCTCTAAATAGTATTTAACAGTTAAAGGGAAGGAAGAGAAAGATGCCCAGATGGAGGAAGCAAGCATCCAGAAAGAACCTTCAATAAAAAAGCTCTGCTCTTTGCCAGGAAGGCTGTCAACAGAAAATCTTATTTGGGTATCCCATGACAAATTCAAAGAAACATTTAAAAATATATAAGCTCAATGCAAAAAAAACACTTTTTATGCCAACTGATCAAACTAATAGTCTCAAGTCTCAACAGACACTCTGGACTTAGATTATAAGGTACTCAATCCATAGGATATGAGGAAGGAGGAAAAAAAGCAATCACAATTAGAAATTTCATTCTCAAGATTCCCAAAGTGATGAGAAATACTATTTAACAGAGGATGGCAATGTTACCTGAAGCCAGTACAACCGGGCCCTTAAACTTCTCTGGTGAGGAGATTGCTTAAATTCAATCTGAATTCCTGATAAAAAATCTCGTTTTATAGGGCACTGAATAGGGAGGCGCATTTCCATTGGAACTCTGTCAAAATTGACCTGGAAAAAAAAGTACATGGCTTTGTGATGAGCTGGCATTAGCACAGTAGGTATTCATTTTAAATATCTGTTTATTTATCAAATTGAAAGCAACAATAATCTTTATCTCTTTGTCTCACCAAGAGATATCTCTTAAAGTGATCTACAGTTGACATTTTTGAAGCAGAAGCATACATTTTCTAACAAAGCTATTAGAAAAGAAAACGATTGTGAAACTTTTTAATTATAGAAATGTTTCTTAAAATAGCACACTTTATGTAAAACAAATTCAATAGTAAAGGATAATTCCAGACAGTTATTAAACTATTTTACAATGAATAGTTAATTGCTTGTTTATGTGGAGACACTAATTATGTAGTTTTTCTCATTTAAACACAGCTAACTTTGGTGGGGGTAGGTAGAGAACTTTACTGATGTCCAATGCAAACTAAACCATCATACACAAAGAAAAAGAGTGGGCAAATTGCATACTTATACCACAGCAAGCTGGAAACTTAAGAGGGACTTAGACCTTTAACTGTGTAAAAGCCCATCTAGAGCACAACTCTATTTGTGGATGCCTACTCATGTCCTACCATTACTCACATTTAATGAATTTAATTGAGGTTTTTGTATACATTCCATCAATGAACTACATTTAGTCATATATACTAGTATAGTTCAAAATATGAGAAACAGTTTTAATAAGCAACCTTAACTTCTCCATAATCTTACTGAAAACAAAATAAATTTCATGAAACTGATTTGTAAATAGAATGCATTATAAAAATACAGAAGAAAACCAAGCTTAAACCCTGTTTCATGTATATATGATTTAATAACTGTTTTAACTGAAAATAGACAACATATATTATTAGTTTCTGCATGTCTTTACTTTGGCATTAAAATTTTACTAACACCTCCAACAAAACAAAATACACATATAAAAATCAAAACAAAATAATTTTAATATACCTCAAAATTGTGTTCTAGCTTAATCCAGCCATGCCCTCTTGAACCTTGATATTTCTGATAAGATTGCTCCAATAAGATTATCTGCTTTTGACTAAATGGCTTCCATTTCTGTTTTGGTTTCATCTCCCAAACAACACCAGAACTAAAATAATTCACAAAGAAAATTAAATCAAGAATACATATTTAGGACTTTTATCCAACTCCTGATTATTATAACTATCAATCTTCTATAAAAATTATATTGATATAAGAGATTTTTTAAAATAACAAAAACTATATCTGTGTTGCAAAGTTATATAAAGACAGGGCAAGGAAGAAAATATTTTTCTATCAAATATTTTTCTATCACACAGTGACATCAATCAATTAAGGGATTGGCAAATATTTTCTGCAAAGGGCCACATAGCAAATGGTTTAGGCTTTGCACACAGAGATAAAATTGAGGTTATTATACAGGTACTCAGATATGAGAGAGAAAAAAATCTTTCATAAATTTTTAATTAATGAAATTTAAAATACAAAATAATACTTGAGTGTAATTTTTAAAAACACAACTCTATCAAGAAAAATAAACTTCTGAAAACAAGTGACATTTCACCTAATTACTGCTACTTATTATCAAAATAAATGGCAGTACTGGCACAAAAATACAGATATAGATCTATGAAACAGAATAAAGAGAGTAGAGATGAAATCAACCACATTATCACCATGTGATCTTTGATAAACCAAACGCAAGCATTAACTGGGAAAAAAATCCCTTTTTAATAAATGATGCTGGGAGAACTGATTAGTCACATGCAGAAGACTGAAACTGGATCTATGCCTCTCCCCACTTACAAAAATTGACTCTTGCTGGATAAAAGATTTAAAGTGAAGACACAAAACAATAAAAATTGTAGAATAAAGTGTGGGAAAAACTCTTGATGGTGTTGGCCTGGGAAAAGGTTTTATGAAGAAAACCCCCATGGCAACTGAAGCAACCCCCAAAATAAATAAATGGAACATAATCAAGCTAAAAAGCTTCTACATAACTAAGGGTACAACAACTAAAACAAGCACACAACCTTCCCAATGGGAGAGAAGATATTTGCATGCTATGAACCTGACAAAAGGCTGATAACTAGAATCTACAGAGTCAACCAGAAAAGGGCAAACAATCCCATATATCAAAGGGCAAGAGACATGAACAGAAACTTCTCCCAAGAAGATAGAATAACAGCCAACAAACACATGAAAAAATTGCTCATCGTCCCTATTCATCAGAGAAATGCAAATCAAAAATACCCTGAGATGTCACCTAACCCCAATGAAACAGCCCATCTCACAAAGACACTAAGACCCAGAAGCTGGCATAGATGTGGGAGAAGGGAACACTATTACGGTGCTGGTGGGACTGCAAACTAATACAACCTCTATGGAAAGAAATATGGAAAATCTTCAAAGAGCTAAAAGCAAACCTTTCATTTGATCCCGCAATCCCATTACTAGGTATCTACTCTGAAAAAATAAACTCATTTTACCATAAGGACATTTGCATTAGAATGTTCACTGCAGCTCAGTTCACAAATGCTAAGATACAGAATCAATGCAAGTGCTCATCAACACTTGAATGTGATACAAGGTACCCTGTTCAGGGCAGAACAGAGAACCCCATTTTATAGGGCTGGTGAGCTCAGGAATCAGTCTCATCAAGACCCCCAACTCTAGGCACAAAGAGACCCTTTCTAAGCCCCATTCTCTGGGCCCTAGCAAGGTCACAAAATAAAGCAGCCTCATCAGTATCTCATCTGGACAGTGGCTGCTAGAGTAGACAGCACACACTCTTATGCCTTGCCTGGGCCAAAGACTGCAAAGATGGTATTCCTTTGCTAATTTTTGGATTATTTTCTGTCTGCAGGCCCCTGGCCAACTGCGACATGTTCTAGATATACATTCTCCAAACCCGCTGCCGGCAGCATAGGAAAAGCAGTATATAAAACCCAAGTGCCCATCGACCCATGAATGGATCAATAAATTGTAGTATATGTATACCATGGAATATTATACAGCCTTGAAGAAAGATGGAGACTTTACCTCTTACATGCTTACATGGATGAAGCTGGAACATATTCTTCTTAGCAAAGTATCTCAAGAATAGAAGAAAAAGTATCCAATGTACTCAGTCGTACTATGAAACCAATTTATAGCTTTCTTACGAAAGCTATAACCCAATTATAGCCCAATAAGAAGGGGAAAGAAGAGAGGGAGGGGAGGGGAGGGGAGGGGAGGGAAAAAGATGGGCAGAGGGAGAATAATTGGTAGGACCACACCCATGGTGCATCTTACAAGGGTACATGTGAAATTTACTAGGTATAGAATGTAAATGTCTTAACACAATAACTAAGAAAATACCATGAGGGCTATGCTAACCAGTTTGATGAAAACATTTCAAATTGTATATAAAACCAGCACATTGTACCCCATGATTTCATTAATGTACACAGCTATGATTTAATTAAAAAAAAAAAAACAACCCTAGACAGAAGGCTTACATGGACTGTACACGTGGGCACCCCCCTCCATTAGCAGAGGTTCTGCTTTACTTTTCTTTCTTATTTATTTTTTGTCTTTCAATAAACTCTGTCCTTTCACTTACTCACATGGTCTACGGTTTCATTCTTCAAACCCAGAGATCAAAGACACAGAGATAAATTCTGGCTATAAATGGATCAATAATCTGTGATGGACGTATACCATAGAATGCTATTGGGCCATAAAAAAAGGACACTTTATACCTGTTGTATTAACATAGATGGAGTTGAAAAACATTCTTCTTAGTAAAGTATCATAAGAATAGAAAAGCAAGTATCCAATGTACACAAATCTAATATGAAACTGATAGATAAACATGCTCACATGAGAGAAAATCACAAATTTTTTTTTGAACACAAAGTCTCACTTTGCCCCCTCAGTAGTGCCATGACATCATAGCTCACAGCAACCTCAAACTCTTGAGTACAAGTAATCCTCTTGTATCACACCCAGCCTGAGTAGATATTATTTTAACAGAGCATACATCACTTGGAAGGCAATTATTTACTTTTTCAAAAGGCATTTATACAACTGTATTAAATTCTTCTCTTGATATTTGCCTTTTAGCGTATCAATACATTGCAGACCAATCAGTTTCAATTGAAACTTAGGTGGAAGCTCCTCGGTTGCACAAATGAATTTCAAAATGTAGAAATTTATTTGTATTGGGTTGGGGAAAATGTTGCTGGAACTGAAGTTGCAGGTCATAAAATACACCCTCTGCAAATATGTATGTATTTATGGAGATCTTGCTTCTCGTTTTAATTTTGGACAGTACAGGAAACATATAAAACAGCTTGATCTTGTGATTCATACATTAGTTGTCTTTGAAATGACTACTGCAGTATAAGTTATACATGTAAGTACTGTTTGCCTTCCAATTTTAGACTGAAATTCATTAAGAAACTATCAATTCTGCAGCAAAAGCTAATTTCCAAAGTCAGGGATGGAGGGTGGCTCTTTTTGCTTAGAAAAACTTTAACCTTGGCCCAGAAGTCAAAAAGAACATAATAAAAAGTCATCAAATTCCTGTGTGGTAACACCAATCAGTATATTCATCTTCTATTTCTGACAAAAATTCACACAATTGATGATAGTCAAGTTCATAAGTCTGCATAAAGTTTCAGTGTTTTTGACACTAATGTTATAATAATACATGATGGATTCAATGCTGTACATTTTCCCAAGCTTTGCAAATCTGTCCAACTGCACCACACACATTTTTCCCACAGTCAGTTGTATCTTAGAAGATTCTACTTCAGGTTACACTAAAGTAGTGTATCTTTACCCTGTTTGAAAATATTCTCACCTGCAGTTGCGCTAGGCTGACTTCTCACAGAGGCTAAATTTTCACTCACTTTAAACTCAGCACTGACTTCTCAAATAAACAGCTGAGTGTTACTGGTAACATCTTTTGACTCATCAGGAGCCAAGGAAAACCACTCACTATCATATGCCTTATTTTTTTAATTGACTAGTGATGTTGGCTCTGAATGTCCTCCATTTTTCAAGCAATTCTTTAAGGTAGTAGCCTTAAACAAGTTTATTTTCTAAGGATACATTTCTTTTAGCTGCTGAAATAACAAGTGATTCAATAAACTCAGCACTGGTAAAATGTTTTTGTTGCTTAACTAACAAATGAGTCACTCAGAAACTTCCTTTCGTTGCAGCCTGAGGGAAAAATGCAGGTTTCCCCCCAACATAGGGTGTGCTAGCCTAGAGTGCTCAGCAAAATTGTTACAAAGGAGAGTAGACAGGTGCCAAAGTAACAACTCAGGTCACGAAAGGTGCCCAGCACTTTCTTGCCCTAGAACAGCTGCCAGAAACGGCCCTTAACTGTTTTGGTTATCCTATACTACCTTTTAGCCAACTGTAAATGCTAAAATACACACTGAGTGTACCCTTAGTATTACACAGATTACATGCCATGATGACAGTATTGCATGTGTGTGGCCTGTTTCATTGTGAATAATCAATAATACAATGCAGAAGCTCTATGATACTCACTTGGAAGAGATTTAAGGCAGCAACACAGGGTGGGCAGATGGGGATTTTTGCCTAAAAGCAAGCTCTTGTAGAAGAAATTCCTATGCCACCCAGGAACAAGTGCCCTTGTAAGTAGCCTCTAATAAGCTCATCAAACTCCACAAGTTGGACTTGTATGAGCCACTCTTTGGTCTTTGGACTCCCTCTCAGTTAGAGGGGTGATTTTTCTACACTGGGACTTAGCCAGAATATAGCCAGAATAAATCCTCATTATTGTTTTATATTTTTATGAAGAAATTCTACTGTGATGAGAGATTATGCCTTAAATTTCCTAATTTTTCTGGGCATCACTTTCCTGTGGTTTGGAAATGTGATATTGCTTAGTTTATAAATATCTAATCTCATTACAAAATAAAACAATGCTTTGCCATTTAATTTGACAAACAGATAATCTACATTCCATTAAACCCTTAAAAAGTGAATTCAAAGTCTACTTTTCTCTTCTTGTTTTGGCATGATGGGTTACAGTAATAAAAAATAAATACTGGAGCACAGAGATATACATATTTGACACTCAAACATTATGATTTGTGGTGCACTGAGCAGTGGCACAAATGCAGCCACAAACAGGTAAAAGAACAAAAATAGCTGTGTCCAGTAAGACTTCATCAGCAAAAAACTTTAAATTTTATAACTTTATATTACAAAATGTTATATTATCCTTCTGATTTGTTCTAACATTCAAAAATATAAAACATCATTCTTAGATCAAAAGCTGTATGAAAGAGGCAGCAGAGCCTAGATTTGACCCATAGGCCATATTTTGCTTACATTTGAATTAGAGAGTATTTCTTACTATAATAAAAAATATAAATCTATAATATCTTAATATAGTTTATTGATATTAGTCAAGGACATTGTTAACAACATCCTCAACATGTAATGTGTTTGGGGATACCGGACAATAAAGGTACTGAATAAAGTATCTACTATAAATCGTATAAATCTAATACCTATTCACGATAAAAACTCTGAGCAAACTAGAAATAGAGGGGAACTTCCTCAACCTGATAAACAGCACAACAAAAAACCTATAGCTAATATCATACTTCACAGTGAGAAGCTACACATTTTCCCATTATGATCAGGAACAGGGCAAGTATGTCCATTATCACCACTCCCATTCAGCGTTGTACTGGAAGTTCTAGATGATACAGTAAGACAAGAAAATAAATATGAGAAGGAAGAAATAGTATCCTTGTTAAAGAGAAGATAGTGTCTACATAGAACGTCCCCCAAATCAACAATAACAACAACAACAACAGAAAACAAAAACATAAAGTCCCCCCAAAATTGCTGTAACTAATAAGCATTATAACAAGGCTAAAACATACAAGGTTAATATATGCCAGCAATAGACAACTGGAATTTGAAAAGAAACACAATACCATCTACGTTTGCACCAAAAATTGAAGTACTTAAGTATGAACAAAAATTTAAAAAATATGACCATGGTCTATGAGGAAAACTTTAAAACCACAATGAAAAGAAATCAAAGATCTCAATAAAGACAGAGATATTCCATGTACATGAAGACTCAGTATTTTCAAGATGTTAGTTCTTCCCAAGTTGTTCTACAGATTCAGTACAATTCCAGTCAAAATTCTGGAATTATTAAATTATTACATGGAAATTATCAAGCTGATTCTAAGTTTATATGGAAAGGCAGAAAACCCAAAAGAGCCAATATAATATTGAAAAAAAGAAGAACA
The DNA here is from genome assembly GCA_963574355.1 of Loris lydekkerianus. Taxonomy (NCBI): domain Eukaryota; kingdom Metazoa; phylum Chordata; class Mammalia; order Primates; family Lorisidae; genus Loris; species Loris lydekkerianus. The sequence goes on along the minus strand of CAUYPK010083567.1, from coordinate 7,343 downwards.
TTGGAATATTGATACCATACAACTTCACAATTTACTATAAAACTATAGTAACGAAGACAGCGTGGTATTGCTGAAAAAAACAGAAAAATAGGAATAGAATGCCCAGAAATAGATATAAAGAAATACAGTCAACTGAACTTTGAAAATTGCAGAGGCAATTCAATGGAGAAAGAACAATCTTTTCAACAAATGGACATGTGAAATATATATAGGATAAAAGACTGCTATCCAAAGTAAACAAAAAATTCTCAAAATTCAACAAGAAAACAACCCAATTAAAAAATGGGCAAAAAATATGAACAGGCAGCTCATGAAATAAAATATACAAATGCCAAATAAGCATATTACATTTTATATGATCAGAGAACTACAAAATAAAATAACAATGAGATACCACTATATACTTATTAGAAAAGCTAAAATCCAAACCACTGACAATATCAAATTTTAGCAAGGATGGAGAGCACCTTCATCTATTGCTGATGAGAATGCAAAATGGTACAGTCACTTTAGAAGACAATCTGGTAGTTTCTTTCAAAAACTAACATAGTTTTATCATATGAACAGAAATCATACTCCATGGTATTTACCCCAAACAGGTGAAAACTTACTCTATGGAAAAATCTTAACACAAATGGTCTTATCAGCTTTATTTATAACTGCCAAAACATAGAAACAACCAAAGGTGACCTTAACAGTTGAACAGATATTTCTTCAATGGCATATTATTCAATGAGAATAAGAAGTAAGCTGTCATACTATGAAAAGAAATGGAGGAATCTTAAAAGCATATTGCTAAGTGAAAAAAGCAAATCTGAAAAGGTTACATATTGTACGATTTCAGCTATATGAAATTCTGAAAATGGCAAAACTTTTGAGATAGTAAAAAGATCAGAGGTTTCCAGAGGTTTAGGAGTAAGAGAAAGGGAATAACAGGAAGATGATGGGACTTTCAGGGCAGTGAAACTACTCTATGGACCACTGTAATAGTGAATATACATTACTATACATTTGTAATTCACAGAAAGTATAACACAAAGAATAAACTTTAATATAAACTGCAGACTTTAGATAATAGTAATGTAGTATCAAATAGTAACAAATGTATACCCCTGCAAGATGTTAATAATAGAGGAAACAGGGTTGTGGGAATATGGGAAGACCATACTAAATTTTTCTCTAGACCTAAAGCTGCTTGAAATAAATAAATAAATAAATAAATAGCTTTTAAAACCTGGATTTTATTGCATGTGTACCATGTGGGGAAAAAGGCAATCGAATTCTTTTAGATGAATTTTTTAAATGTCCTTATAAGTAAAGATCAACCTGACAAGGTACCGTAGCATATATAATATTAAAAAGAAGTTATATCAAAGAAAAAAAAGGACAAAATCAGATCTATATGACTAAAATGATTTTCACATTTAGTTTAAAATGCCATATTGTATTGAACTGTATAACCAAGAGAAGATATTACTTATATACACATAAATATATTAATGTTATACTAACAGTACATATGATACCACTTATAGAACCTGTAATTTTTAAGGTGTTATACAAAGTGCATTATATAACCTATTTACTTAATTTTTTCCTTAATTTGTTTTTAATTCCCTAAACACATGATTATTGATAGATCTCATGCTGGTTACATTTGGTACTATGTTAACTGTTCTACCTATCAGTCTCCAAAAAAAGAATGAAACTTCTACCAAATTAAGTGTGATTTTAAAAACCAAATAAATATACAAATATTTTTGTTATGCAGGTATTAACGGAACCAGAGAAAAGAAGTGGGGTCCCATACAAAGTTCTGAATGACCACAAATTACAGATGAAATCCTCGTAATCAAAGACTGTATCCTCTATGAATCTTTTTTCCAATTTATTTCTATTGCTTTCCCTGACCCATGCCATTTTGTCCAACTTCTATTGCAGGAAACAAATTAGTTATTTGTAACCTCTATATTTCCACTGCACATGTACATTGTACATCTTTCTTTGTATAGTGTATAGCTTTTCAGTGTTTTTATCATTCATTTTTAAAAACACATTCAGACAACAAAGAAAGAAGCAGGCCACTTTCTTTCCACACTAATCAACAAGAAGTACTGCGAAGGCAAAGACAGTACACAGTATCTCAGTCATCTTTCTGTCCTTGGGGCTTTTCAACTAGTAGTTCACACAATAATTAAGTTTTACTAAATGAATGTAGAGCACATCAAATTTGGGACAGGTATCAGTTTACTCTCATCAAACTGAATATCAGGAACTTTCAGGGTTTCTGATGCCTATTTTCCTTCTTACATACCTAGTTATCCCAATATATGAAACTTCCTGTTTGTTTTCATTGTTAACCAATGAAAGCCCAAGACTGTGGAGAGACAAGGTTACTTCATGGTTGGACTGTTCCATTTCTTCGGCCTGCAGTGCTTTGGAAACCAAGGCAACATCATCGGTGAAAAGCAAAACTCTCTGGCGCCCATCCAGAAATGATACCCAGTGTATTTGAATGTTTGCATCATAGGGAAACTGTCCACAATCATCCTGAGAAAAAGAAAGACTTTATTAAACCCCCAAATAATAATGTTTTATTACATGAAGTTGAACTATAGAAACACAGTAAGATTACAAAAGTTTGAAAAGCATTAACTACAAATTGAAAAATTTTAACCATCAAAATGAAACATATTAAATAAAGCTACAATATACTTTAAAACATACTCACCAATGATTTTCAAACAATGCCTAAGGTTAATGGTGATTAGTTTTGTATACTTCAGTTTGAGTTACCCGATTAGTACTCAGAGGGCACTGAGCAGGTACAAGAGTATCATCTGTTGATAACAAGGCCGTAACATGGTAACTTGACTCCAAATTGGAGAACAAAATGGTTTGCAAATTTTTTAGAAAAGTAATCTCAGGCAAAACTAACTTAGTTTATTTTTATGCTGTAATAATCTACAACAAAGGAAATATTCATGTAAATCACAATGCCAAATAAACTATGGGGATCAGCTTCTCCTAAGATTCACTAAGAATAGCCTTCTTGGCTGAGGGTTACGTAGAGCACTTTATACTGAGCTTGATTTGGTCACTGTTTTCAGAGACTAAAATAATAATAATAAATTCCACTTCCTTCTGCGCTTAACAGAAACATAACAGTATTTCGTTTCAACAGGCAGTACAGCACCTATTCTGTACTTTTCATCTCACGCTGTCCTAGGGGAAAAAAAATAAACAACCAAGATCATAGGAATAACTAAATGTTGTTATTTAAATTTTATGATTACTTGTAGGGTATGGTCAAGGTAGCCCACCTTTTTTTTACTCTAATATGCCATCAAATTTTAAAATACCTTTTAAGGTGAATTTTCTTTGTAAACTAAAAATTTTATATGTATCTTGGTCCAAGCTCAGTCATTATTCTAATACTCTGCAATTCTGTTATTCATCTATTTGATCTGTTGAAAATTAAATGAGATATGTTCAAATATCTCTTATGATCTGTATTTCAGCATTTTAAGTTTTGTATGTTGCTGTGATGCTACTCATTGCATGAAGGTTTATGGCTATCGTTCTTCCTTTGTCAAAGTATCATAATCTATTTAATGATTTTACTTTAAATTACAATTGGTGAGAAATTAAATTCAACAGAGAGAGTAACATCACCAAATTGAAAAAGGGGAAACAATCAACCTTTCCCAAAGAAATCCAAACACAAACCCAAGATTATTACCAGCAACATCCCAGAACTCAAATCTGAGGTTAAGATGTTCCTTGATACCACAAAGAACTGAAAAACTCCAAGTAGACAGTAGAAAAAACAAACTTCTCTATCTGTTAAGCTCCTCCCCCCATATGTCAAGCACCATGTGTAGAAAATTCCTCCTGGATTCATATTTTCTACACTGGAAAAAGTGAGATCAAGGTGGACAGCCAGCTTTCCCCATGATCTTGGGTTCCCTTAAAGAAAAAACATCACTGCCCAGACCAGTGGTTCTTAACCTTCCTAATGCCGTGACCCTTTACTACAGTTCCTCATGTTGTAGTGACCCCAAACCATAAAATTATTTTCACCACAACATGAGGAACTGTATTAAAGAGTTGCGGCAATAGAAAGGTTGAGAACCACTGGTCTAGACCCAAGGGATGGTATTACCACTGCCTGTAGGGAGGGAAACTCCTGAGGGCAGGTAAAAACAAACAGGAGAAGTTGGACTAGAAACCCCACACCACAAAACTCTGCTCTTTATCTCAGTTGAAGGAGATGCCAATTCAGAGTGGCTATTCAGCAGCACCATATTATGGAAGGCACAGTCCCTGTCTTCTGGGTATGAACCCATAGCCAGCCTTCCTGTACAGCCAGGGTATTCCTTTTGAAATCCCTTCCACCCAGAATGGGCAATGTGCCAATAATTCCAAAAGCCAAGGCAAACCTGGGTTGAAGGCACCATCTAGTGACTAAAAACAGGTAGTTCTAGGATGAAGGGGACCCATGGACAACTGCAGAGAACCTCTAAGCAAACATAATCTAGAAATTCTGAAACAAGTCAGAGAGCAAAGATTGTAATAATTAATTCTTCAATTAGGAGTCATAGAAGTATGTCCACACAAAACAACACCATGATCTCCACAAGTGGATAAAGAGCCAACTAACCAAATCTAGTAAGACAGCAATGTGTGAACTCTCAAATCAAGAACTCAAAATAGTTCAAAAGGAACTCAGCAAACTCCAAAAGATAACACAGAAAACAATTCAGAAGTTCATCAGAGAAATTTAACAGAGATTGAAATTTTAAAAATCAAACAAAAAAGCTGAAACTGAGAAATATATTTGCTAATGGGAGTGGTCTTCACTATGAAAGAAAAGGTCGCTACTGTATGAAAAGAAAACATTGGGGCTGGTCTTAGTACAGTGGTGTTAATAAATAACTGATCACACTACTTACAGATTTCTTTTTTCCTTCTCCACTCCCATTACTTTACTTGAATAACTTAAAAAAAGAAAGAAAAAAAGAACAAAAACATAAGGGAAGAAGAAAAGAAGAAATTAAAAAAGACATTTAAAGTTATAAAACTCTAAAACACATTCATAAAAGTATACATATAAATTCAGAATACTCTACTACTGCAATTATGATATGTAATTTACTTATGTCTCTAGAGTGAAGATGAAAAGATAAATTTACCAAAAATAATAATAGCAATCTGCTACGAGATAGGCACAAAAAGATGTAAATTGAAATGATAAAAAGCCAAACTGTGAGGGGATAAAGTTAAAATGTAGAGTTTTTTATTTTGTCCTTTGTTTCTTTTTTTTTCAACCAAAGTTAAGTTGTCATCTTTTTTAAAATGACATGTTATGTTTATAAATTGTGTTTTGTAATCTTCACGGTAACCACAAACCAGGAATCTATCATAAATACACCAAAAGTAAAACAAGCAACAAACCAAAACACAGTACCAGAGAAAATCACTGAACCAGGAATGAAAAAAAGAAGGGAGGATTGGAAAAAAAACAAAACAGAAAACAAGTAAAAATTGCAACAGTAAGTTCTTAGGCATTAATAATAACATTGAATGTTAATGGACTAAATTCTCCAATTAAATGAGACAGAGTTGATGAATTAATTAAAAAAAAAAAAAGATCTAATATTATACTGCCTACAAGAAACTAATTTCACCTATAAAAACACACATAGATTGAAAAGTATGGCTCGGTGCCAGAGGCTAAAGCGGCTAAGGCACCAGCCATATACATCTGAGCTGATGGGTTCGAATCCAGCCCGAGCCAACCAAACAACAAAGACGGCTGCAACCAAACAAACAAAAAAAAATAGCCGGGCATTGTGGCGGGCGCCTATAGTCCCAGATACTTGGGAGACAGAGGCAGGAGACTCGCTTGAGCCCAGGAGTTGGAGGTTTCTGTAAGCTGTGATACCAGACCACTCTACCCAGGCCAGCAGCTTGAGGCTCTTTATAAAAAAAAAAAAAAAAAAAAAAAAAAAAGTATGGAAAAACATATATCACGTAAGTGGAAATCAAAAAAGAGTAGGAATAGTTAATACTCAGATAAAACAGAGGTGGGAACAAGATGGTGACCGGGTAATAGCTTCCCTGCAACTGTGCACCGTTAAGTCTGGGGAAATAAGATTCCAGGCATCTCTGGCTGGTGGGATCTGCCTATAATCATCCCTTTGAGGAGACAAGGAGTCAGGACGGGACTTCGGGACCCCAAGAGGAGGACAAAAACAGAGGAAAACTGGCAAATATTTGCGACCTAATCCCACCAGCAGCCATAAGTACAACCAGCAATGAGACTACAAACCGCAAAGGCCTTACCTGTGAACTGTTTCGGTGTTTTTGGACAAGGCACTCAGTTGAACTGCCTTGGGAAGAGCTTGAGCAGGAGTGGGGAGAACTTGGGGCATTGTCTAAGGCCCCAGACTAAGCCACTGAGCAGGACAGAGCTAATAGTGTTCGGCTGTGGGACACAGGGAGCCATTGTGAGAGGACTGCCTCGGCAAGCTCCGCCCTCAGGGTTGCAGAGCAAGGATCAGGCGGGAGCTAGTAACCCAGTGACTGAGCAGCCTAAAGACGGGGACTGAGCTGCCTTACAACCTTAACCTTCAGGGGCAGAGTGAGACCGGTTTTGGCACTCTGAAGCCTCAGGCTGTTGCCCTGGGTAGAGTGCCATGGCGACATAGCTCATAGCAACCTCAAACTCCTGGGCTCAGCACCACACGAACCTCCAAAAGAGCTGCGCCGCGACCGCCAACCCAAAACTCGTGCCCACCAGGCCTCTGCGTGACCTGACCAGGAACTGTGGGAACCGCGTTGGCAACCCTGTGTCATCCCTCCTGTATCATCGCTGCCTCGACACTGGCCCGCTAGTCTGGCCAGGGACTCTGGTAGCTGCGTGCCCTCTGGAGCCCTCCCGGACTCTGTGCAGAACCCTTCTCTTGGCCAGAGACTGCTGGAGCCTTAGGCTTTCTGTGCCAAAGTCACTGTGCGCCAGGCACTCCCAGAACCCTGCACACCACATCCCGCCCTGTTGCTGGATCCAGGGGTGTCACATCCCGGAGATGCTTCCACAACCAGAACTCCCCAGCTGGGGCAGCCCCAGAGGAACTATACAGGGTCACTCACTATGAACATAAAGCAACAACAGAGTGATCTAGCTGGGGTCTAATCTAGGAGAGACACCTCCCCAACTCTGAGGACGGCCAGAGGCAATGGTGAAAAACAATCACGAGGCAAAATCAACAGAAAAACTCTGGCAATATGAATAATCAGAGTGGATCAACTCCCCCAAGGATCAATTGGGCAGAAACAAC
>CAUYPK010083566.1:0-31338 GCA_963574355.1 Loris lydekkerianus | reverse complement strand
TGTGAAAGGAATAGTGCTTGACTGTTCTTTCAGCTTGGCTATTATTGGTATATATAAAGGCTACAGATTTAAGGGTGTTGATTTTGTAGCCTGAGACATTGCTGTATTCTTTGATCACCTCTAAAAGTTTTGTAGTAGAATTCCTGGTATTTTCCAGATATACGATCATACCATCTGCAAAGAGTGAAAGTTTGATCTCTTCTGACCCTATGTGTATACCCTTGATCGCCTTTTCTTCCCTAATTGCAATGGCTAAAACTTCCATTACAATGTTCAAGAGCAATGGAGACAACCTTGCCTGGTTCCTGATCTAAGTGGAAATGATTTCAATTTAACTCCATTCAGTATGATATCGGGTGTGGGTTTGCTGTAGATGGCCTCTATCAGTTTAAAAAATGTCCCTTCTATACCAATTTTCATAAGTGTTCTGATCGTGAAAGGATGCTGGATATTTTCAAAAGCTTTTTCTGCATCAATTGAAAGAATCATATGGTCTTTATTTTTTAGTTTGTTTATGTGCTGAGTTACATTTATAGATTTACATATATTGAACCAGCCTTGAGACCCTGGGATAAATCCGACTTGGTCATGGTGTGCAATTTTTTTGATGTGTTGCTGGCTTCTCTTTGTTAGGATCTTGTTGAATATTTTTGCATCTATATTCATTAGTGATATTGGTCTATAATTTTCTTTTCTTGTTGGGGCTTTCCCTGGTTTAGGGATCAAGGTGATGTTTGCTTCATAGAATGTGTTGGGTAATATTCCTTCTTTTTCTATATTTTGGAAGAGGTTTAGTAATATAGGTACTAGTTTTTCTTTAAAGGTTTGGTAGAATTCTGCTTTGAAGCCATGTGGTCCTGGGCTTTTCTGTTTAGGAAGATTTTGTATAGTTGATGCTATTTCAGAACTTGATATAGGCCTATTCAATATATCCACTTTGTTCTGGCTAAGTCTTGGTAGGTGGTGTGCTTTCAAGTATTGGTCGATTTCCTTCTGCTTTTCATATTTCTGAGAGTAAAGTTTCTTATAATATTCGTTAAGGATTTTTTGAATTTCTGAGGGGTCTGTTGTTATTTCATCATTACCATTTCTGATTGATGAAATTAGAGATTTTACTCTTTTTTTCTTGGTTAGGTTGGCCAAAGGTTTATCTATTTCATTGATCTTTTCAAAAAACCAACTTTTGGATTTATTGATCTGTTGCATAATTCTTTTGTTTTTAATTTCATTTAATTCTGCTCTGATTTTGGTTATTTCCTTTCTTCTGCTGGTTTTGGGGTTGGAATGTTTTTTCTTTTCCAGTTGCTTAAGATGTCCCATTAATTTATTAATTTCCTCTGTTTCTGTTTTCTTAAGGAAGGCTTGCAGTGCTATAAATTTCCCTCTTATATTGCCTTTGCAGTATCTCAGAGGTTCTGATAATTCATGTCTTTATTGTTTTGTTCCAAAATTTTGGCGATTTCCTTCTTAATCTCATCTATAACCCATCTATTCTTCAGCATAAGGTTATTTAGCTTCCATATTTTTGTATGGGTATGCAGATTCCTGTTGTTATTCAACTTTTATTCCATGATTTTCTGAGAAGATGCAAGAAATAATTTCTATTATTTAAAATTTGCTGAGTTTAGATTTGTGGCCTACGATGTGGTCTATTTTGGAGTATGATCTGTGGGCTGATGAGAAGAATGTATATTCAATTTTGTTGGGATGAAATGTTCTGTAGATGTCTGTTAAATCCAGGTGATGAATGGTTAAGTTTAAATTAAATTTTTTTTTGCTTAGCTTCTTTTTGGAGGATCTATCCAGCACTGCTAAATGGGTGTTAAAATCTCCAACTATTATGGAAATGGAGGAGATCAAGTTGCTCATGTCTGTTAGAGTTTCTCTTATAAATTGAGGTGCATTCTGGTTGGGTGCATAAATATAAATAATTGAAATTTCATCATATTGAGTATTACCTTTAACAAATATGAAGTTATAGCCACGTCTTTGATTCTGTCTTTACACTAAGACCATTTCCTATTTTATGAGTTTTGATCAGCTGAGAGAAGGAATATGAGAACTTTTTTTCTTCAGCCAAGCAAACCTACCTGATTTTTATTTCTTCTAAAATCCAGTTGAATACCTTATCATATACAGCCCAGAGAGGCCAATTGACACTTCCATTATCTGCCATAAAATATCCTTAAACAGATGCACATGTTCATCACCTACATTTCTGTCTTCCAAGTTCCTGCAGATTTTTCCAAGTTTTATGAAATATTTTATTATGGCGTAACCTTGTTTCCCATTTTTCTACCCTTCGCCAATAGTTTCTTCACTTTTTTTTTTTTTAGCTTCCCTCCACTCTCTGAATCCAAAGCCAGCATATGTTTTAGTATTTCACTACATATTTTAGGTTCTTATAATTGTTCTGTATTTATATACCAAATATTAAAAAGTTTAAAGAAGCTTTTACTTATCTATTTAATGGCTGTTAGTTATAGCCAAAACACTAAAAATATTATTTTATGTTTAGCATCAAAATTTATTGTCATAATTTAACTTTTCTTAAAATAGAGGAAAGGATTCTTTCTCTTTAAAAGACAATATATTCAAAGAGCAAAATATTTTTACTTATCTCCTTTAAATTTAACAAACTGCTCAATGCAGTTTATTAATCTCTACTTGAGAAAGGTTAAAGTCTACCAATCTGCTTTTTTATAAAATATTTAGCATTTATAAAATGAAAAAATCTCATCAAACTTATTATCAAGTTAGCCAATTTATATGTTGTTCTTCCCCCCACCCAGAATATGTTATTTTCTTCTAGCATTAAGCCTTGCATATACAGACTGGAGTAAGATAGAAAAATATGGCATAAAGAGCTTATGATTAAAGATATTTCTACTTATGTTTTGTGGATATTAGAAAGAAAGGTTATAGATATTTATAGATTTCTTGGTTAATAAAAAATAGAAGCTTATGAAACATCAGACGTACTAGCAGGTTATTTTCATTCCATTTACCTTCTTATGTTTGTACATTCTCAGGCTCCTTTAAACAAATGTTGACACTAAAGCAAAGCCCTTTGTTCTCTAACCCATGTTCTCTTTCTTTAATTGTTTACACCTTTTCCGTAGTTGTTTTGCCTCATAGAAAGGAGGTTCTTATGATCTATAACACACTAGATTTTTAAAAATTTTTTAAATTATCATGGATACATAATGTTTGCATATCTTTATAAGATATATGTGGTACTTTATACAGGCATACAATGTTGATTAATTGCTTCAGGATAATTGGGGTATTCATCACTTCAAACATTTATTATTTCTTTGCGTTAGGAACATTGCAATTCAATCCTTTTTGTTATTTTAGGGAATACCCAGCCTTATTGCAGATTATAGTCACTTTATTTTGCCATCAAATACTGTTTATTCTATTGATGTTCTTGAACTCATTAATCACCCCCACTTTGTTGCTCCCATGCCTACTACCATTCTAATAACTGTCATTCTACTCTCTGTCTCCATAGACTGATTGTTTTTAATATTTACCTCCTACATGTTAGTGAGACTACATGAGATTTGGCTTTCTGTGTTTGGTTTATTTCATTAAGACAGTCTTCTCCAGTTCTGTCTATGTTGTTATAAATGGTAGGATTTAATTATCTTTTCTGGCTATGTCATATTCTATTGTGTATACATTTTATAATTTCTTTATTCACTCATACATCAATGGATACTTAGGTTGATTCCAAATCTTGGCTTTTGTGAATGGTGCTACAATAAACATGGAAGTGCAGATATCTTTTTGATATACTGATTTCTCTCCTTTGGATACATACTCAGCACAGGGATTTCTGGGTCATAGGGTAGTTTTATTTTCAGTTTTTTGAGGAATCTCCATCTTGATCTCCATGGTGGTTTCATTAATTTACATTCCTTTTCCCTTTCTCCACATCCTTGCCAACATTTGTTATTGCCTTTTTGATACAAGCCTTGTAGTTTTAATTTATATTTATTTGATGAATAATGAATGATGTTCATGACTAATGAATGATGTTGAGTGTTTTTTCCTGTACCTGTCAGCCATATGTATATCTTCTTTCAAAAAATGTTTATTCAGAAGTTTTGCAGATTTTATAAATGGATTATTTGATTTTTTTCCTATTCAGTTATTTAATCCCTTGTCAGAATAGTAGTTTGCAAATATTTTCTCCCATTCTATGTATTGTTTCTTCCTGTGTTATTTCTTTTGCTGTTCAGAAGGTTTTTAGCTTGATGAGATTTCTTTTGTCCAGTTTTGCTTTGGTTGCCTGTGCTTTGGGGTATTACTCAAGAAATAATTACCCAGCCCAATGTCCTGAAACATTTCTCCAAAGTTTTCTCTTAGTAGTTTCATATATTCAGGTATTAGATTTCAGTGTTTAATCCATTTAGGTTTGATTTTTGTATATGTCAAAAGGTAGTGTTCTAATTTCATTCTTCTTCACATGGATATCTAATTTTTCCAGAGCCACTTATTAAAGAAACCATACTTCCCCCACTGTATGTTCTTGGTACCTTTGTCAAAGGTAAGTTCCCTATAGATGTGTGGATTTATTTTCTGTGTTCTCTATGTTGTTTCGTTGGTCTGTGTATCTATTGTATTCCAATACCATGCCACTTTAGTTATTGCAGTCCTGTTATATAATTTGATGTCAGCTAATGTTCTTACTCTCTTTCTGCTCAGGATGGCTTTGGTTATTCTGGATCTTCTGTGGTTCCACATACAGTTTAGAATTATTTTTTCTATATCTGAGAAGAATGTCATTGGCATTTTGATGGGAACCTCATTGAATCTATTGATTTTCTTGGGCAGTATGGACATTTTAACAATATTGATTCTTCCATATTCTCATGGAACATCTTTCTATTTTATGGGTCCTCTTCAACTTCTTTCATCAATGTTTTGTAGTTTTCTTTGTAGAGATTTTTTGCTTTTTTGGTTAAGTTTATTCTTAGGTATTTCATTTTATTTGTAGCTATTGTAAATGGGATTACTTTCTAGTTCAGTTTTCAGATAGTTTACTATTGGCATAGAGAAATGCTACTGAGTTTTGCATATTAATATTATACCTGAAACTTCTCTGAATTTGTTTATCAGTCTAATTGTGTGTGTGTGTGTGTGTGTGTATGTGTGTGTGTGTGTGGTCTTTAGATTTCTCTATATGTAAGTAAATTCATGTCATCTGCAAAGCAGGGTCATTTCTTTCCAGTTGGATGCCCTTTATTTTTTTCTCTCATTCGATTGCTGTAGTTAGAACTTCCCAGGACTATGTTGAATAACAGTGGTGAAAATGGGCATCCTTGTCTTGTTCTCTATCTTAGAGAAAAAGCTTTCAGTTTTTCACCCACACATTATGATACTAGCTGTGGGAATATCGTATATAGCTTTTATTGTGTTGAGGTAAGTTCTTTCTATATCCATTTTTCTGAGATTATTTTTTATCATAAAGGGACGTTAAATTTTATCAAATCTGTTTTCAGCATCAATTGAAATGATCATACCATCTTTTTCTTTGTTATGTTGATATCTATCACATTATTGATTTACATATGTGGAACCAATTTTGCATTCTTGATATGAATCCCAATTGACCATAGTGAATATTTTTAATGTGTTGATGAATTTTATTTTCTAGTATTTTATTGAGCATTTTTGTATCTGTGTTCATCAGAGATATTGGCCAATAGTTTTCTTCTGTTTGTTGCATCTTTCGTTTTGGTATCAAGGTGGTATAGAAATTGTAGAATGAGTTTGGGAGTCTCCCATCCTCCTCAATATTTTGGAATGGTTTGAGTAGGGTTGATATAAATTCATCTTTGAATGCTTTGAAATTCAGTGATGAAGCCATTGTATCCTGGGCTTTTCTTTGATAGAAGACTTTTTATTACCACTTCTATTTTGTTGCTTGTTACTGGTTTATTCAAGATTTGAATTTCTTTCTAGTTCAAGTTTGATAGGTTGTATATGTCTAGGCATTTATTGATTTCTTCTAGGTTTTCCTGTTTACTCCATGTAGTTACTCATAGGAGTCTCTAAAGATTTCTGTAGTATAAGTTATAATGTCCCCCTTTTAATCTCTGATTTTATTTATTTGGGTATTGTCTCTTTTTTTCTTAGTCTAGCTAAAGGTATATCTTTTTTTTTTTTTTTTGCAGTTTTTGGCTGGGGCTGGGTTTGAACCCACCACCTCTGGCACATGGGGCCAGCAGCCTACTCCTTTGAGCCACAGGTACTGCCCTAAAGGTATATCAATTATATTAATCTTTTCAAAAGAAAAATTTTTCATTTATCTTTTGTATTTCTTTGTTTTAATTTCATTTATTTCAGCTCTGATCTTTCTATTTTCTACTATTGGTATTTTGATACAGATTGTATTAAATTTATAAATTGCTTTAGACAATGTGGTCATTTTTCTCTCTATCCGTGAACATGGAATATTTTTCCTTTTTTTGTGTGTGTGTGTGTGTCCTCTTCAATTTCTTTTGTCAGTGTTTTATCACTTTCTTTGTGTAGATCTTTTACTTGTATAGTTAAATTAATTCCCAAGAACTTTCTATTCTTTGTAGCTATTGTAAGTTATATTCCTTCCTTCCTACCTTCCTTCTTACCTTCCTTCCTTGCTTTCTTTTTTTTTTTCAAACTTAGCATGTTTTATTTGAACCTTTGTCATTTTAAAAAAATTCAGAATATCAGAGGGTACTCATGTTTTGTTTATATACTTTGTTTTTTTGCACAAATTGAGTGTAGGTTATAAGTGTGGCTCCTATTTAGACAGGGTAAAACATTTCTGTTAGGTGTGAATTTACTGATCCCCTCCTCCAACCTTGACCTAGCTTGATTTTCCTTGAAATTTACTCCCATATGTGCACTTAAGTGTAGATCTAGATTGGTTCCAACCTAGAATTGAGTACATGTGTTTGTTTCCCCATTCCTGTGATGTTTCGCTTAGAAGAATGGTCTCCAGTTCCATACAAGTTGTCACAAAAAATACTAGATTGCCATTTTTCTTTATGGATGACTGATACACCATAGTGTGCATATACCACATTTTATTTATCAATTCATGTTTTAATGGGGACTTGAATTGTTTCCACATCTTTGCAATTGTGGATTGCTTTCTCAATTTTTTTTTTTTTTTTTTTTTTTTTTTTTTTTTCAGATTGTTTACTATGGGACTAGATAAGTGTTCTGGGTTTTGTATGTTGATTTTATATCCTGAAATTGTTCTGAATTTGTTTATTAGGACTAATAGATTTTCAATGGAATCTAGGCTTTTCTAAATATGAAATGTTATTTGTAAACATGGCTAATTTGATCTTTTTTCTTTTGTTTGTTTATTTATTCATGTCAATAGATTTAGGAGGTAAAAGTGTTTTTTTGCTACATGAATGAATTGTATGATGGCAAAGTTAGGGTTTTTTGTGTACCTATTACCTATTACCTATTATCTGTACATTTTACCCAACAGATTTTTATCCCTCATTACTCCACTTTCTTGGTTTTCAATATCTGTAATGCCACTTTATGATAATACATAACTTTCATTTAGCTCCCAATTATAAGTGAGAATACACAATATTTGTTTTTTCATTCGTGAGATACCTTACTGAAGATGATGATCTGCAGTTCCACCCAAGTTGCTGCAAAATACTTTATTTTATTCATGTTTATGGCTCCATGGTATATATAAACCACTTTTTAAAAAATCCACTCATAAGTTGGTAAGCATTTAGGTTGTTTCTGTATCCACAGAGGTTGTATTAATTTTCATTCCTACCTTCCATGTATGTGTTCCTCTTTCATAGCATCCATGTCAATATTTACTGTTTTTGAACATTTTAATAATTGCCATTCTGATAGGGGTAAGGTGATATCTCCTTGTAGTATTAATTTTCACTTCCTTCATAACTAGTGATGTTGAAGATATCCTGGTAGTGTGGGAAGACTGGATAATGATTCATCTTCCAGGGACCTATGGACCAAACCTCCTATGAAATTATGCTGCTGAATAGTCATTCAGATTTAGTGTCTCCTTTGGTTCAGTTACTGAGTAGTGTTTCCACAGGTAGGGATTATAGTCCACTTGCCCCCTTTGTCTTTGTCTTTTCTCAGCGATACTTCTCTTTCCAGCCACTCCCTTACTTTAATACTTTCTGTGAATTAAAGTAGGAACAGTTCTTCTGCCAGGGAAATTGAGATGATGGGGAATTTGATTGTCTACCTCAGTTTCACTTTTTCCAATATAAAAGCCATGTGTCGGGGGGAATTATTTCCACATGCTTGGTACTGGACATATTGGTGGAGGGACATCATGGAGATGGAAGCCCAATTCTTTTACCATGTGCTTAGAGTTTTTTTTTTTTTTTCACTTGTTTGTGACCCTGAGAACAGTCTCTGCTTCATATTTACACTGTGGGATATTGTCAGTGATGATTTTAGTACTGTATTTTATTTTTCAGTTTTTTGTACAGAGGAATGCAGCTGATTTGTTTCTACATCACCATTTTGGTAATGAAATTCTCTTTCTTAGAAATAATTTAATGTAGACTCACAGAAGGCCAAGGATTTGGATGCTCCTATATTAGTATTTATGACATTGACTTACACTAAGGAATTCTAAAAGAGATGAACACTTTGTACTAGGATAATTCAATAATGATACGTTTATCAGAATAGCAAAAAAAAAAAAAAAAAAAAGGAATGATTTACTGCCTAAAGAAAGAAATAATTTATAAGTTATAAATATCCTTATGATATATTGCAACTCAGGGTTTAAAAATACCATTGTAAAAGCTTTTTTTTTTTTTTTTGGTATGGAAAACCAGTGATAACATATTCATAGCAGAGAGAAGGACATACTATCTAATCTGTATGTAAAATAAAATATTATTTTAAAATAAATATACATAAAACAAAAAAGAGAGGAGAATATCACGATACTAAGGGTAGTTATTTCTTGATAGTGGATTCTAGCCTTTTCTATGTTTTAAATTTTCTTTGCTTTGTGTCAAAGGTTTACTACGTTAAGCATGATGTTAAGAAATATTATCTAGGGACTTTACCTAACAAATGCAATCAGTGCAACCTGTTTCTTGTACCCTCAATGAATCCCCAACAACAACAAAAAAAGAAATATTATCTAAAGAGTGAAAATGGATATCAATAATGATAATATATTTAACAATTGCGACAAAGGAGGTATGTAAGAAAATTTAAGTGAAGATAATATTTGTTGATAGCAAATTTCTGCTGAGTGCTATGCTGTGCTTACTTCTTTAGGTAATTAATCTCATTAAATCCTTATAAAAATCATATACAATGGGACTATTACCATCTCCTTTTAGTAGTTCAAATACATGAATCTTGGGGAGGTTAAGAAATTTGACAGTTATCTATAGCTGCTAAATGAGAGAGATGAGATTTGCATGCGAGCCAGTTTGCTACCAGGGAAAGCCCTCCCCAGCATCTAGGACACATGAACAGAAGTACAAGTCTCTCCCTTCCTAAGGGTTACTTCAAAGCTGAAGGAGGTAGAGATTAGCTATTTCTCTTTACTTCCCCATTAAAGCAAACTGGAGTCCAAATATGCAGCCACATAGAAGTGATAACTAGTATCAAACATATCAATGTTTAATTGTAAACTTCTTTTCACCAACATCATAATCATTTTTCACATGCAAAAATAGATTCTTGAGTACTGATTAACATGACTAGACAGTTTTTGAGGACAATGAGAGTATGGACATGGCCTCAGAGGTTATCTGATCTAAAACAGTCATTTTGCAGATGAGAATGTTCAGTCCAGAGGAAAAAAAATGTGGCTGATGACGGCAGCAAAAATAGAAATGAAGTCTGCAGCATTCCTGTCCAGGGTTCTTATCTTCAGCTATTTTTAATGTGATCTGGGTGGTCATGACCTTTTTAGGGCTCTACAGACTTAAACTCTTTCCATAGCAATACCAACATGTTATGTGTCTTTTTCACTTTTTTTTTTTTCTTTCACTTTTATATTCTCACGAGTTCATAGTGGAGTTTTCCAGAGGCTGCACTGTATATGACTTCACAGTGGTTTGAAGGACACAGCCAGACAATTTAACCAGCCAACAAAAGAGGTTGGCAAACATGGAAAATAAGGCCACTCTTCTCATTAATATTTTTGTTTTGGAAAATAATGACTTTTCCACAAAAATGTATTGAGTGTATTAACATACAATATATTTATTGTTTTTATTTTCATATATTAATAAATAAACATTTCTTTTTTTTTAACAAACATTTCAAATTATCTCAATTTTGATTTCAAACATGGTAAATACTGACAGGAATAATACATGTAAATGTCATTTGTACTATTTCATTATTATTATTTATTTATTTATTTTTTTGCAGTTTTTGGCCGTGGCTGGGTTTGAACCCGCCACCGTATGTGCTATTTCATTATTTTTAAGAATTTATTTTATTTTATTTCTCTTCCCTTCTGATACTTTATTAAGAAGAATGTGTTCCAACTACTTCCAGGTAAATGCAAAAGAATTGAAAGCCATCACAAGATCAAAAAGTTTAACAACTGCTATATTAAAAATATTTCTCTATGCTTATTTGAAAAATAATATTAATTTAATAAACATTACACTTCAGTGTTTCAAATCTTCCTATATTCTAAAATTTTTTTTCTGAATTTTTTTATATGTGTCACTGAGAAAAGACCCTCATGTTATAGCGATATTTATCTTCCATCTACAAATCTCATATTTCACTGTTTAACCATGCTTTCATATGATTAAATTAAATCATACATAATGTATTTTTTTCTTATTTTCCTAAGAATATTTCAGTACAGAAAGCAATTTTATAATCTAAATTAGATTACTTCTGATCTTTATTACTAATTTAAATCGTATTTCTCGAAGTTAAAGAAGCATATTGTTTCAGGAAAATTAGATGCTTCCCCTTGGTATTATGGCATGCTTGAAATATATGCTAATATTGCAGTGAGAATCATTACTGAGTTTCTCTACAGAGCACTGAAAGGAAAAACAATTAAAACAGCTTTAGAGTATCAATAATTCATGAGGGAAATGTCTATCCCTACTAGACTACATCTTAAAAAATCCAAGTGAGACATGAGGGAGCCTACTGAATCCTTCCCAAGAGAGAAGCTTTTCTTTCTCCTTTATGAGGAAGTTCATTTCAAGCTGCCCTAAAATAGCTATATATCTTCCTATTATTCATCTGCCTTCTCTGAGAACTTATAAGTAGAAATGAGGCTTTCACAAGACACTTGTCAAGTAACTAACTATTAATAACTAACTAAATAAATAAAATCCCAGAGAAGAATTTCTGCATCTCTCTGACTAACCAAAATAGACCTAGCATGATTCCCTCCACACAGAAAGATCCAGTAGATAGCCATTTTGACATTTCCATCCCCAAGTACATTTTAGATATTTCGTCCCACTGGCTTTGCTTCTTACATCTCCCACCCGCTTGAAACCTGGGGTTTCCTAAATGATTTCCAGGCCTGCTGCCATATCCAATTTTTAATGGGACTCTCTAAAGTGAACTATAATTTGAAAATACGTAATCAAGGACACTGTGGGATTCTCAGCTTTAGGCAATATGTTCTGTCAAGTAGAAGAAAGCTCTGGCAAATGGCAGACCCAGATCCTCTCACCAGCTGTGCCCCTGACGTGTTCTATAATTTCAGTCAAGTCACTCTAACAGACATTGTCTGTCTATTTCACTGGTGGAATCTACAGAAGTTCCAGCATGTCTAACTCCATAACCATGATCATGTGAGGATTCAATGGGATGAAGACTGTAGAGATATTCTGTCCCTTTGGGGAAAAACACTCTGAAAATAAAGGTATTTGAGAAAATCTTTGGTTATAGCGTTTAAGAACTCAGACTCCCCTAAGTCTCATGCTGCATGTATGTTTTCTGGCAATTAGGTCATTATGGCTTTTTCCTCCCATAAAAAATACAGTACCAAAAACATATAAACAAAACTCCTTTTGAAATTGAATAACAACAAAGAGCAGACTTCTCTTTTGTTTCTTTAACGTATGATGTGTTTTCCGAGTAGAAGCATATCACATTACAGCTAGAGTTGGCAGCATTATCCTCAAATACACTTCCATCTGCTGGCTGGACCTCAATTTTACATGCCCAATTGCACATTGTTTAATTGCCCGTCTCTGCCAGTAGCATAAATATATTATATATTTATATTAGTAAGTTCCTGTATATGTTTATATATACATGAAAACATGTATTGACTCCTCGTTTACTGAGTCCTTATGCTGCAAATTTTAAAAATACGTGGACCTGTCTCTGCATTTTAACAGAAATAAACCCCTTCAAGGTTTCTGTTTAAAATCACGCCCACAGGCATAGACTGAGGGGCCTTCCTGCTATGAGTTCACATTCATATACTTCAAAAGAATGTGTGCATGTTTGTATTTGGGAGTGGACGGTACAAGGAAAGGGGGTTAGGAAGAAAATCTTTTGTGAATGTAAAATATTCCCTGTGTAGTCAGCTCTGAATATCTGAATTCAATGCTCTCATCTGGTTCTTCAGTTTAAAATGTTGGCTTCAACTCTATTTTATCATGGCCTAATTTGATATTATCCAATCTTCAAATACCCTAGAAACACTTTCCCTCATGCATCGATCTCTCAAAAAAAAAAAAAAAAAAAAAAAAAAAGATAAAATCATCTTAACTCCACATTAGGGCTAAAGAAAGCTTTTGAAGAAGTTGCAAAGTATTGAAAAATGTGATTTAGCATGAAAATGCCTTTCAAATAATCCACCAAAATGCTGTTATGCTGTTATGATCTGTGATGAGGGAACCTGCTGGCTGTGTGGTGCTCACATGAGAGATTCCACCAGCTTCTTCTGAGTTAGGAAGATAATTGCTTGAATAGAGTTCATAAACTCACAAGCTCAATTCATCCAGTAAAAAAAAGCCTAAGTAAACATCATTGGAAAATAAAATCTTTACACATGGATGTCTGCTGCTTTGCAACATGGAGAACAACGAGTCTGAAGATTGTCAGTTTTGAAATCTAAAGTAATGTATTACCCTGCAGGGCCCCATCCATGCCAGCTAAAACAGATGTAGTGTATTTGTTTCTGGAGTGTGCTCTGCTGGGGAAAAAATATCTTTCTTTTTCCTTTTCTCATTTAAAGATTGAAGATTAAGAAAAATAAAAATTGCTTTTGGATTGATATTTATGCTAGATTCCAATTTGAATAAATATGCATGACTTCCTCATAGTTGACTGAAAATAAGGTAGGGTATTAACACAGAAGCATCCTTGTGATCCATATTGTGGTATTAGCACTTTTCCAATTGCAAAGTGGCATTAGTTTTATATGAGCAGTTATAATGAAAATTTAACACAGTTAAGAAAGAATTAACTATACATGGCGAACACTCAACAGAAATGTCCTCGCCATAAAACAAACCCCACAAATCAAAGTAACTGTGAAGTTCACATTTGTTCATAGACTGTGAAATGAAGTCTATTGCTTAATATTCCAAAGCTTTTAGAGTTTATAATACACTTGAAAACTGAAAAATGTAACAACCTTTATATAAATTCATATTTTCTAAGAAAGAAAGACAAAAGGAAGAAAAACAAATCTATGCAAGTCAAAAAGCATGCTAATTAAATAAGTTGTCTACCTCAAACACAATCAGACTACATTATACACAGTGAGATAGAATTTAAATTCTTTAAAAATGTTCTGTGAATTTCATTTATAGAACATATTGGGCCAAAAATATGATATAACTTTGAAACTAACCTTTCTTTCTTATTGGAAAAACTATCAGAAATTTATTTTACATGTAAAATGAAAACCAGGAACATTCTATTCTAGAAGCCTAAAAGGAAAATAAGTCACACTCTCTCCAGTTTTACACCAGGCTAGAGTGTTTATATAGACAACGTGGGAAGTTAGCAGCCACTGAAACACCATGTATTCTCTTACTAGATAATGTGTTCCATACAGTAAAATGAATCTTAGAATCAAAAAAGATTTTTAAAAAAACATTTTAAAGTTTTTTTCTTTTCTTATTTAAGAAAGCTTGAAGTTGCTGTCTGGAGTTCACTTTTTTTCGCCCCACAAGGTACATTCTTAGTATAACATATACTTCTTATAAATTTAACACTTCCTGAAGAAAAATAAGACAATGTCTTAAAATCAAAGTATAGTCTGGCTCACACCTGTAACATTGAGAAGAAAAAGTGGGAGCATTGAGACCACCCTGGGCAGCATGGCAAGAGTGTGTCTTTACAAAAAATAAAACACTTAGCTAGGCATGGTGGCGTGTGTGCCTTGTCCTACCTACTCAAGAGGCTAGCAGGAGGATCACTTGTAGCCCAGGCTACAGTGAGTTATGATCATACTCTTGCACTCCAGCTCTGTCTCTTAAAAAAAAAAAAAAATCAAAATACAAGAATTGCATTTCATGAAGAATAGAGGAACGATTTTAATGGTTAGTTCCTAAGGCTTTCCACGACCTATTTTGATTTTAGCATCTAGATAGTTACATGTATAACAGAAGAATATATCCAAAGATCATCTAAATCGCCTGATAATCACAGAAGGGCCCTATGACCTTCAAAAGATATAGAAGGTGAACTTTGTAATCATTAGTTAGCAAAGATTAAGCAGACAATATTAAAAGGTTTGTAGCGTTTGTCCAGCAAAACATGAAGTGACTGAACCTGTGTATAATGATATCCCATAATGGGGAGGCTGATTTCTGGAAGCTATTGAGTAAGTTCAAGGGCTTTAAATATGCAGTCCGTCAAATATAATGTGTTTGAAACTGCTCATGCCTCTTCTAGATACTTAGCAATTTACTTAGATCTTGAGCACTTTCTCTTGCTATGTGGGTCACCTGCTCCCCCTTCACCTTCTGCTTTGATCGGAAGTTCCCTGAAGCCCTCATCATAAGCAGATGCTGGTGTGATGCGTCTTGTACAGTCTGTAGAACCACAAGCTGAATAAATCTCTTTTCTTCATAAATTGCTCTCACAGGCATTCCTTTACAGCAGCACAGAATGTACTAATGCATTCTTGTATACATTTTTCCTGGGAGAATTCTCATAATAAACCTCACACTAGTTCCCACTACAGGAATTGCTTCCAGAGTATCCTCTTTAAGGCAAACAACAGAAAAATTGGCAAAGTTCTCCATGTACCAAATAAAAGAAAGCGTTTTCCAACATGATAATCCTGCACAGTACAAGTGTACTGTGTTAGAGCTGGAAGTAACAATAAGACATATTTACTGATCAGGAAACTAAAACCCAAGAATGACTTGTACCAAGTCATTCATCAGTTTAGTAAGAGGGTCAAGACTGTCTCCTATACCTTAACTTCCAGTCTGGTGCTTCCATACTATGAGAGTATTTAAAAAATGTATTCCCTTTTCTTGATTTCCAGTGTCACCAAGTTATTTGGGTAATCATTGTTTTCTCACTTAGAGCAAAATGTATTCTTTTTTATTGAAAGACTCAAACATGTCAGATCAATAATCAAAAATATTTCTGAAACAGTGGAGAAGATCCAATTTGTAATAAAAAACATACTGGAAACAAAATAAAATCTAAAATTCATTAGGAGCTTAGTATGAATTGGACTCTCTCATAATTTTGTTGCATGCATTATACCACGTAGTTCTTAAAACAGCTTAACATGGCAGGTACTATTATAAAAATCTACTTTAGCAATGAGAAAAGACTCAGAGATGAAAATAGACATGTGGCCATTACGTATTAAAGGCAGGGTCAAGGCCAAATCTGACTTATTCATACTTGCCTTTCTAACATGTATGCACCCAAGGTAAACATTTGCCATTAGAAGGTATATCAATATCCTGTCAACTACCATATCTGCTATTTGACCTTGATTTATACAAGCCTACAAATTTTCTGCATCATTTGTTATGCTACTATTTTACATTTTACCATGTCTCCTACCCTGAGTTAAATCTAGATTTTTAAAGAAATACTCACTTAGGAAGTTAGTATATTAGAAAACATACTCTTACCTGATAATTATAAGAAATGGAAGTTTCCTCCCAATTTTCCTCCCAACAGCTATTCATTATGTTGGGGCAAATCTCTTAATCTTGTCAAGGTTCAGCCTTCTCATCTGTACAATAGGTGGACTGAAATTATTGTTATTCTTTAAGATCTACCGTTTTGTCATGAGGGTTATCTGAAAGCTTTTACCTCTGTAGCCATTAGATTGTGGGAGCCTTGGCTGAAAAAGCCAAGAAAGAATGAAAAGAGATTGAGACCAAGAATAATGAGTTAAGATACAAATGATCTTCTACCCTAAAATAGTGAGTTAAGATACAAATGACCTTCTACCCTAAAAAAAGGTTACAGTTTCCTTGGTGCCTGGGGCATAGTCTTATTAGTTTTCTCTGTAGTTTATTTACATATCCCTGATTTTTGATAGATTTTTAACTTCTTTTTTTTGCAGTTTTTGGGCAGGGCGGGTTTGAACCCACCAGCTCAGGCATATGGGGCCCTACTCCTTTGAGACACCTTCCCAGATTTAACTTCATAGTCTCCTGTAAACACCCCCTCCAATAGAAAGTTATAGACATTATAATGCTAATGAAGATGTTCTTGAAAATTCAAGAAAAACCAATTCCTGAGATATTGTTATTAGAGGACATGATTTGTAATTTCAAACTAAATGAACATCGAGAAAACAATTATTCTTGAAAAATTGTGCTCTCATTTGACTTGGATTTTCAAAAAATTCTTTATCTTCTGAAGCATATTGCTTATGTCTGTGTTGGGCCACCCTCATTATACCCAGCCACTTCTCAAATACATTTGGCTGAGGATTACTCTAGAATAACACAGTTCTAAAGTTATCTGTTTGCATATGGTCCCTTCAGGAGGGATTCAAAGGATACGTTTATTGTGTTTATGCAAAAGAGAACCCTCTGTTCCCCCAGGCCTACATATATATATATATTTTTTTTTTCTAAATGCACCCTCAAAATCAGTGTCGTTCTCAATCTAATATTACATTGGATGAGGAAGCATTGTTTAGACACATAGTTATGTACCACTTACTGTTGCTATAAAAATGAAGTTTAATCTCTGCACAATTTCCATTGCTTTTCCTTTGAAATCTGGTGTTTATTGCAACAGAACTTCAGATTTTGCAACATGATCGTCTGAAAGGCAGGCCAACACAGGCAGCTCTTTGGAAACAAGAGACCTGGTACTTGTAACAGCCAAAGAGCTGGCCAAACACCAGGACGAGCAGAAAGACATTGAGGTAGGTAGGTTGTGCTGATTTCCTAGGCTGCTGTGCCGCTTTTCAATTTTTTATAGAGGATTTTTTTTTTTTTTTTTTTTTTACAAATTACGGATGCTATTTTGTTGTTCTTGTTATTGGTCTGTGTTTCTGCTAACCATACTCTTCTGGAAGAGACTTTGACCATCTGGATGTAGTTTTTGTTTCTGTGAGAAAGAAATTTTGTGTCCTTGACATGTCACTAGTATAAATAAATGTTTAATGAGGACCACATGGATCAAGATGCTATATATTTCCAGGTCAGCTTAGGACAACTACTGCAAGTGGTTTGGCGTATACAATTAAGCATGAGAGTAAGAAAAAAATGTACTTATTACAAAATTGTTTATGGGACATTCCACACTAACTGACAGTTAGTGGAAACATGACATTGCACACAGCACCATCACCTGGACATTCAAAGGCAACCAGACTTGAACACATGCGCTATGTAAGCTGATGTGATTTGTGGTTTTATTTTAAGAGATTGTGATATGCTTGCTTCATTATAAAAACAACTATGGATTTAAGATACAGATTTGAAATTTTCAGCAAACTAACAAAAGACAAAGGGACAAGTTAAATCAAAGAATAATGTTTGAAGTGTACATAATTTTTTCATTCTTCACCTTTTACTTAATTAGCTTTTCATTTCCCATACTTCATCCCCAAATATTACTAAGTGTTTTATTTGGGCAGGGGAATTTGGTTTATTTTATTTTTCTTCTGACTTTCAAATTGAACAGCCAGCAAGGTAGATTCTCCTCAATTAAATGAAATTATCCACATTAGTGTTGATACCAAAAGGTCTAGTTTTGCTTATTTTCCATATGAGATAAGGACAAAATTCTTAGTTCAAGATTGAGAGTAATTTTTAGCTAGGTATTTGTTTCTGTACCCTTGTTCTCAGGAGCCGAATCCCTGTTGGGATATGATGAAATTCTGTCTCTCCTAAGTCTGTATATGAAATAATTGTGTTTTCTGAAAACTACGCACTTGGTGACCACGGTCACCCATCTTCTCTGCCATTAAAGTTTGTATTTTCTTGCTTGGGATAGTAAGACATTATGGAGGCCCCTACTTCTGTTCTTTAGTATAATACATTTCTTTTCTTCACTACTGGGTCTTCGGAGGCATGGCAATGGCTTTAAATCTAACTTATGTCCTTATTTAAAGGATCACCATTTAAAGCTATAAGGTTCTGGGGAAAATTCCACCCTTCTAACTAGGCAATTACTGTTAAATTAGTGTAGTTCACGTAGGATATTATTTAAATAGCTTTTTATTACAATGTAGACATGTTCTGAATCAAATAATAACATTATATGAAATCTAAAAAGCATATACTGAAAATTCCTATAAAAGAATTATTATATTTCAGGGCTGCATACATTCAGAGAGTTTGTTTATAATTCTGCATTTATCAGTCTGACAGCACAATAATTTCAGTCCTCAAATGTTGTCTTTGTTAACATAGCATCAGACCTTTACCATCAGTATGAAAACAAGTTGCTCTGCACCTGAAGGGAATTCTGGTCTAGTCAATGTGTTTGATCACTTGGTTTGGATAAACAGTAGAGTTATATGTATTTCATGCTAGAAAAAATTTTGGAAATGAGAGCAAAGTCTATAATTAGATTTTACCTAAATGTCAGCCACTGTGCAATTATTAAAAAGTGAGCTAGATAAAGAATATTATATTCCTAGTTTTATATTCTAAATGTCAATATTAGGCATTTATCATCAGACCCTTTAAAAGCCTCGGCTTTTAAAACAGACATGGTGATGGATGACTTACACTCAGAAAATAACACACTCTGAAAGCAAGATGAACCACAAGGAATTGCTTTCTTTCAGTTTAAGAAAACTCGGACCTCTTAACAAATCAGTAGGTAATATACGATAATGATTTTTGTGTTAATATATTATTTCAACCATTTGAACTGGTTGCATTATCCATAAACTAAACAAATAAATAGGTTTTTTTTTTTTTAAAGACAAGTTTCTCAATAGCATCTTGTTAATGGAGAGTGAACCAACTCTTTGGTTAGTTGGAATGTCTACTAAGGGCTGTTTAGGAGTACGTGCACCCTTAACCAGCCATGTTGTGCATAAACAGTATACTTTATGGCACGACAATAAAAGTGGCCTTATTCTAAACTTAGGCCTTTTATTACTCATAACCTGCCAGTGTGAACGTTTGTACTCTTCTTTGGTAAGCTCTGCTACAAATCATTACAGTGCTTATTATATAACAAGATTCTTCTGACTGATACCCTCATACTTTTCCTTCCACACCAGAATCATGAGGAAATTCTACATGGGCAAACAGTGAAAAGAACAAAATTGAAAAGCAGTAAAAAAACACCTGAGTATAAGAATGCTAAACTTTAAGGGATTTTAAACACATAATTAGTTTACATGGCTATATTTTATGTATTATATAGGTGTTTTGACCTCAACATATCCAGAGAAGTTGAATAGTTATATACTTTATTCCTTCAAAGTTTTTCTCACCTTATTCATCAGGCATTTTGTATCCAGGAACTTCTGTGTCAAGAGAATTTTCCCACCTCAACTTTGGACTGCAATAGGACTGGAGCGATTGGGGTGGTGGCTGGTAGATGGCTGTGCCAAGAGAGAGTCATGTGAAAGTAGCATGAGGCTTAGCAAGTAATTGAAGTCCAGAAAGGCAAACAATCACTTAGTGAGGTGAGTCAAAGGAAGAGTTTCCCCATTTCATAGGTCTGAGCAGAAACCCAACTCTACCAAATTTGAAACTTGAATCAGTAGATTATACATTATAATATTTTTCTGTTAATATTCTGTTCCTATTCTATTAATTGGAACCTCAGTCTGAAGAACCTATAAATAAAAGTTAAGGTATTCAAAGCAAAGTATCTGAGCATCAAAAATGAATAATATTGTTGTTTAAAAGCATTAAGTAACTGTACATAATATCGGCCTAAAAAAAAAGTCCTTTGAAGCAATAGTATCTTTTTTGCTTTTGTTCAGCATCATCAGGTCTGCAAGTAGGGTTGGACCATGCATGTCTCCAACTAGCTTTTTAGCTGATTAAGATAATTTTAATTATTTTAATAATTTTAATTATTGTTAGAACTTTTCTTTAGGGGGACTAACCTAGAGATTAGGTACATGGTATCTTTGTTACTGTAATGGTAATGATATAATGAATAGTAGATAATTAGCTAGTGTGCTTCAAGGTATTTGATAAAATGTAATATCCATCATATATGAAAACTCTTAACAATATTTAAGTAGATGAATAAAGTTGTAAATGTATCTTTCTTAGGCTGGAATCTGGAATTATTTTCATTTTGTTAGGAACAAGAAAAATCCAGTGCTATGGCTATTATTTAAACTTCACTAGAAATATGTGAAAGTTTTTGATTTTTTACATCCTTATTAAAACTTTTGATCTTTGCAGAACTGCTGGGTTAAAAATTATAGGGTAGTTTTAACTTGTAGTTATCATATGAAAAGTGAAATGTCATCTTTTCATGTTTAAAATATTCTTATTTTATTTTCTGTGACTATAATTCTAATAACTTATACACATTTTTCTTCTTGGCGGCTGGATTTGTAAGAGTGCTTGAATAAGTTCAAAATAATTTTTTATTAATTTTTAATTTGTCTTGTGACTTTATGATGTATTTTTCCATGCTGAACTTTTGTAGAAATTAAGATTTATCACTCGAATATTTAAGAACTTCAGCATTATTTTTGTTTGGTTGGTTTTTAAAATCTTTTTGAAAGGCCATCCACATCTCAGAAATAATAGTCAATGCAAGTAGAAACATGAAGAGGGTGGCGCCTGTGGTTCAGTGAGTAGGGTGCCGGCCCCATATACCAAGGGTGGTGGGTTCAAACCCAGCCCCGGCCGAACTACAACCAAAAAATAGCCGGGTGTTGTGGCGGGCGCCTGTAGTCCCAGCTGCTCAGGAGGCTGAGGCAGGAGAATAGTGGAAGTCCCAGAGCTGGAGGTTGCTGTGAGTCCTGTGACATCTTGGAACTCCACCAAGGTTGGTAAATTGAGTGTCTGTCTCTACATAAAAAAAAAAAAAAAGAAAGAAAAGAAAACATGAAGATATTATAAATATAACATTTTTGAAGAGAATGTATTATTTGCTGACATTATTATACTTAGAAAATCTTAAAGAAATAAATGAAAAATCAGAGTGAGAATATTTGTAAATGCACCTGAATGCCAAAGTAACTTACAGAAACCAGTAACCTTCCTATGTAATCATTCAACTGGGTGGAAGTGACATCAGAAGAAAAAAATCCTATTAATGTTCACCACTAAATAAAATAAGATACTTGGGAATAACAAGTGATATACACAATTAACATAAAGAAAACTTTAAGGTAATACCCTGGGTTGCAGGATGCAGAGTTGAGTCTTGGATAAATGACGTGGTGAACATATTCTTATACAGGATGCTTCAACATCATAAAAAGGATTAAGTGTCCATAAAATAATGTAGAAAACTAAAACAGTCCCAATAAAAGCATCAAAAACTTAAGAATTTTATTCTAAATTTAAATGGGTAAACAACAGACAAACTAAATTGGGAGACTGAGAGAAAGAAGACCAATGATCTGTGAACACTCCTATCATACAGTTTTAACTTAATGTAAATTTGTGATAGTTTAAAGCAGATTAATATTGTTGAAATCAATGTATACTAATGAAAGAAAATTTGAGAATTTAATACACTTAAACTCATTCATAATCAATAGGAAAAGATTTATTATCAAAAATTGGCTAACAAAGTAGTAATCTTGGAAAAAAAAAAATGAAGTTGGCTCTAAACCTTATATTATCCATCATATAAACCCCCAAAGGACAAAATATTTAAATTTGTTTAAGAAAACTATAAAAATTCAAGGGAGAAATAAAGTTTCTTAAAAATGCTGGTCTGTGGATGGCCTTTCTAAGCAATAACAATAGTAATAAATTTCAATTCTTATGAAGAGTTCTGCATAGTGAAAACCATTTAACAGAAAGTCAACATACAAATAACAAACTCAGAAAAAATATTTTGAACTCATTAAGGTATTCTAACAAGTAAATTCTAACCACCAAGTAAAAAGCAGAGAAAAGGTATAAGCATAAAAAATGTTAATAATTTATAAATGTAAATAATTCTTAATGACATTTGTTATATGATAATTACAAATTAGAACCATTCTATTGTACCACTTGCATCTAGAAGTTTGGCAAAGAACAGTCTTAACTGGTTGTGTCATAAAGCTGTAGAAAAACAAGCAGTTTCACATATTATTTGTGAAGGTTTAAATTGGTAAAATTCCTGAGAAGAGTAGTTTATCAATATCTCCCTAAATTAAAACTGTGTATACCTTTGACCTAGCAATTCCAATACCTGTAGGACTTCTTGCTATATGTCAGTGTATTCATAGACAAACTGATATATGTGCCTGGCTATTAGTGACTGACAGTTTTGCAAAGATGAAAAAACTTAAAACAATGTAAAGTTTATTAACACAGAATGGAGTAAATGAATTCCACGTAC
This sequence comes from Loris lydekkerianus, assembly GCA_963574355.1. Lineage (NCBI taxonomy): Eukaryota > Metazoa > Chordata > Mammalia > Primates > Lorisidae > Loris > Loris lydekkerianus. The sequence continues at coordinate 8,403 of CAUYPK010083566.1, read as the reverse complement.
ACAGTCATTTAAAAAAATTAAAAAACCTTCGATATTCTGATATAAAAATTCTAAGATTTGCTATTATTAATAAATAATAATACAGTTCCTTGTAAACAGATTTTTATCATTTGTGTAAAAAAAGGGAAAAAAATCTTTTGAAACATGTGAATATCTTAACTATTTAACCAAAGAATAAAATTTAATTTTAAGAAAATATGAATATTAAATATTACTATTATTAAAAATGATTTAACTTTTTTCTGAGTCCCAAACTCTCTCTCTCTCTGTTCTCTCTTTCTCTTCTAAACCCAGTTTCTACTCCTGAGAGTATGGAGTTAAGAGATGCAATATGGGGTGGCGCCTATGGCTCAAAGGAGTAGGGCACCAGCCCCATATGCTGGAGGTGGTGGGTTCAAACCCAGCCCCAGCCAAAAACTGCAAAAACAAAAACAAAAAACAAAAAACAAAAGAGAAAGAGATGCAATATGACTTACCATTTATTTTATTTTCTTATGATAAGGAGTTCAACTTTTAAATCAACCTTACAGACTGGCTTCTGAATCTAACTATGCACCTCAACAGGACATTTACTGAGGTGATCTGTTAACTTATATATAAAGTTTCCTCCTTTTTCTTCCCCTAAGCTGAAGGCTATGTTAACCAGTGTGATGAAAATGTGTCAAACGGTCTATAAAACTAGTGTATGGTGCCCCACGATTGCATTAATGTACACAGCTATGATTTAATAAAAAAAGAAAAGTTTAAAAAACTATAGTTGTTTTTATTAATAATTTTGGCAAAATGAAATTGATTTTTCAAAGAATTTCCTATCCCATTTAACAAAAAGCTATTTGGAAAAATGGTCCCATTATATTACTTTTACTCTTGGATTCTAAGACATTTATTAGTAATCATAGAACATCTTTAGGCTAAGTTTGGAAAGTATTTTCTCCAGTTGTACCCCATTTTTAACCTTTTCTTAATGAAATGCTAGATCTTGATATCAAGTGAACCTATGTTAGTATTGCCTTTCAATGGCGACCATTAAGACCTGGGCATCTAATTAAAAAAAAAAAAAAAAAAAAAAAGATTTGGGTGAATGTGTTGATTTTCTTACCTTCTCTGTTGATGCTTCTGATTACCACCTGAAACCTAGGAAAAGTTAAAGAGAAGGAATGTGGATATTTACAGTATAGCTTCCATTTGAGCTTTGAAAAAGGGAAACTATTGTCATTCCAGGATGAAAGAAAAGTCTGACTCAGCTAGAAAACAAAATTGAGGTAAATGGAATACATAATAGGTCCTTCCTAAGCGGAGAAGTGCTATGTGATTGCTCAGCAACCTTCCAAATGATACATTATTAGTTTGAAATGTTATGAATTCCCAGGATAGCCTCATGCACAAATATAAAAGAAATCCCCACATGTCAAAGCTAAATAGAAATCACTGTTATTATACACTTTAATTGTCAATAGATAAACTGTAGTCAACTATATATTATAAAACAATAAACATAAGAGCTGGTGTATCTGACAGCTTTTGTTCAGTCCTAATGTAATCTACAAGTGCTAATTATGTTTTATCCTAATAATTAAAATCATCATTATTACATTCAGTGGTTCATTAACATTTATTGAGTTTTTCCTTTGTGTTGGAACCTTGTTTTAGAAGGCATGGGCACTGGGGTACAGATAGTCCTCTGATTATCTTGCCCACACTGATGTAAAGACACTCACATGTATAGCGACACATGTACAGGTAACCACTTGCACATGGAGAAATTTGTTGACAAACATCTATAAAAAGACAGTAAATTGCAGACTGAGATGCCAAGTAGAAGGATGGTAAAATGTCAGCAGACAACAAGAAGAAAATTCTTCTGTGAGGGATTAGGTGTTGAGCTATAAAGAGGAATGACATAGAAAAAGATCAATGAAGGCAGATAATCCAAAAAACTAGAAGGTAATGTCATCAATGAGAAGAAAAAGTAAAAGAGAAGTTTGAACTTGACTAGAAAGAGAATATCAAAATGGGTTCAATGGAATATTAGTCTAGTCACCCTTTGAAAACTTCACTGCCACACTCATTGTTAATTTAATAAATTTATTCAAAGTCTTTCTAAAGATAATTTCTGGTAATAGCTGCACACGGTGTAAGACAACTCCCACAAAGCCTGGTTACATTTTTTTCTTTTTCTTGGCTTAAGGTACATTTCTGCACTTTGTTGCCCAATGTAATTTTTATATCTGCTGAGTTCTCATTATAGTCCATAGACACGTATATGACCTTATAAATTTTCTTTTCCCCTCTTTTTCTTGAAAAAAAAAAATAGCATTATTAGAATGTTTCTATATTTGAAAAGTTAGCTTTTTAAGCTATTGTTTATTGAATTTTGTTGTGTAAAAAAGACACTTTTTTTTTTTTTACAAAAAATATTGTAAGGATAAATAATATTTTATGAGAGATAATTTGATGGCAGAACCCTTATTTTCAAAATAGCTCCCTATTATGAAATCTTACTCAAAATTTCATTAAGAATAAAAAGAACAACAAAAGCCAGGGATGTGAGAGAAACAGGAAAACAACAGAGAAACAATTACAGAGGATGAATGAAAACTAAATAATAGAGACACTCATACACATGTAGGTCTGCTGTATAGCTACAGCAGCTTTCCTTCATAATTGTTCTACCATTTACAAATTTACCAAGGCTTTATGATCCAAATTAAAAATAGTGATTCAATTTTTCTTAATTAAGACTATGAAAATACATCTTTTTTTGAAGCCATTACAATTATTTAAGAATGTTTGTGATCTTGCCAAAATATGTTTTGAAAAGAATCAGCCCTTGTATGTTTGGCTGCATATCAAATTTAATCCATCACTTCTTTTTTTCTCAGTTTTCCAAGGCTAGCCCTACTGCGGAGGTTTCATGTCAGCATCGCTTCGTGATGTATCCCTGGTATCCTTAGACTTAATATTTCCCTTATTTAGCGGAATCTCTTTATACATATCTATTTTAGTACTTTGATTTAATATTGACTGAATTTCCATGTCAGACCCATATTTGAAACCATCTTTCAAATAAGTTGACTTTGCTAAATGAGTGAATTTCCACTGTGTTCTTTTGTTAAGTATATTTAAAACCACAGGAGAGAAAATTAGGCTAACTCTAAGTGGGCAAAATATTTAATTAATTCATCAAAAAGCATAAAAATTATATTTTCACTATGGCTTGATGACTTCTCTTAAAATTTTTAGGAGGAGATCAGTAAAGGAAAGAAGGGCTACTAAGTATTTTGTTGAAGCAGTTTTATTATTATTTTTTTCTTTTGCAAGAGTGATTACTGTTCCTGTATAGAAGATGGACATTTTGAGACTAAAGCTGTGGGCTTTCTCTGCAGAATCAAAGGCTTTCTCTCCAAAGTCAATCGTATATAAACACAAAATTTTGTATAAAGTTTTAGGGTTGTTGCAAGTGTAGTGAACCTCATGGACCCCAAGTAAAAGCTCTTGCTTTAAAACTTCTTCGTTCATTGATCTTATAGATAATCAACGTAATTTCTAATATTTAAAAGTAGATACTATCTTCACAGTGTTTGATTCAATTGAATACTACTAAGTGGTTATTAGAACTCTTTTATATGTGATTTTCTAAGTTGCTATTTAAAAAAGTTTTTAAATAACTTTTATGATGTCAAATATTTCTTAAGTTTAATTATCTCTAAATTTCTAATTATATTTAGTGGAAAATAATTTATAAAATTTAGTTATATGTAGCTACAATTTAAAATGTAGATAAATATAATTACACATGGGTTCATATCCTTACATACCTGATATTTACCTTTATGTTTTTAGAAATGTTTTTCACCTTTCCTAGTCTTGGTTCACCTTTAGCAACATGAGTATCACAATGACTACATCATAAAGTAGTTGTAAGTAGGGAGTACCAAGCTTAAGGACTTCTCTTAGAGACTACTATCAAGAATATTTGCAAAAATTATTAGTTTTTTACTCCATTCCCTTCACTTTGGTTATTCTAGGTTATGTCCTTTGATATAAATATTTTGTGTTCTTCACATGCCCTTTAGTGACAGCATGTGGCTGTGGGTAGAGTCAATTTAACAGGATCTAATTGCAATTGATCCCATTGTACCAAGTCACATCAAATTGTATGCATTGCTTATCTCTATAAAGTGCCCCCAGACTGAAGTTGACATTTATGAATAGTCTCAGACTTAAAGTCACAAATATGTTGAGCTCTGTGATCTCCCTAAAGACCTTTAGAATGTCTGAAACAAAATGCTTCAGGTAAGCAGCAGGAAAATCTTACACAGAATAGGTGAATAGGGAGCATTGGCTTTTTTATAGATTTAGGATTTTTTCAAATCAAGTATGAGGAAGATAAGATAGGGAAAAGGTCAGAGAATTACAGTGTCTTAGTTTGTATTTAATAAAGAGAGGGAAAGTGTGGAAATAATGTGATTGAAAATAATGTGATAATTTGTCAAGTATTTTCACATTATCACTTTATTTCCTTTGAACCTCACAGAAACTGTCATATGATAAAACAGTAGATATCTGTATCTTCCTTTACAGATGAGAAGAGTCTTAGAATGACTTAGCAACTGAAAATATATCTGACTCAGTAATAGGGCTTTCTGTTATTCTGTGGTTCATTATATAATTTAGAAACTTATGTTAAAATAACATGATTTCTTTATCAAATTTCTTTTCTTATCTGTACTCAGTCACTTTTTACCTCTCAACCATTTCTTATTGTCACTTCCCTAAAGAAGTTAGAAAATGTTCTAGGTAACTTCTGTTTCCTTACTTAAGAGGCATTTTCATAACTTTTACTAGAGAGACAATGTTATTTACTGTAAGAATACTGGAAAATAGTTCAGGTGGTGGATATCAACACTAGGTATTGTTCAATTATTATATGTTTACTACAGATTCAATTTTGACTATAGTATGTTCCACACTTTATACTTGTGATATATTATATGAATGTAAAATGTTTCTTAGATATTTTCTATTGAGTTAACCTATTGAACAAGCATTTAGTATAGAAAAATAGACAGCAGATGACATCACAAAAATGGTGGACTAGGAAGCAACAGGCACTCCCTGTTATATCGCCTATAGAGATATCAAGTTTAGATAATTCCATGATAAGATATGGACCAGAATAACTTTGTAAGAATTCTAGAGAGCAGTTGAAAAGCTGTAACACTCATGCCATTGTAAAACCAAGAAGGGATTCTAAGAAAAAGAGGTAGAATGATTCATGGCATTTGGTGCACCATTTGCACACCTCCCCTTATGTGGCATAGTTCAGAGTAACCAGGAGGAAAGGAGGAAACCTCCTATGTCAGAGCTCTACCCTTAGAACAGAAACAAAAGGCTAGATCTTGCTCCAACATTCTAGCTTTTCTGAGATTTTCCCAAGAGACTGGTTTCCATTTTTCATGACTTGGGGTAATGACAAGCTCAGTGCCACAGTTTGAAAGCCACTGAAATCAGAGATAAATGGCATAGTAAAACTGTAGATCTGCATGAAGATGCCAGTAAGAGATAAGAAAAAGTTTTGAGAAGCCCTAGAACCTCAAGCTGGGATGGTTGGTGAAGGTCTTCCACTATGAAGCCAGTGAACAAAGACTGGGAGAGGTGCTTGTTTTGTCAAAAGCTCAAATCTCATCAAAATTTTACAAGGCTTTGACAGAAACAGGGCCAAAACAAAGGAACCAAAATCAACCTGAGATACTGACTCTAAGGAAACAAATTTATTGAATTCCCTGACAAGAATTTAAAATAACCATAATAAAGATGCTCAATTAACTTAAAAAAAAAAAAAAAAAAACACAGACAGAAATTTTATCTAACTGAAAAGAAAATAATGCATAAGCAAAATGAGAATATTTTGTTTCAGGAAAACAAGGCATGAACAAAATGAAAATATCAATAAAGAAATAGAAAAAATAAAGTTAATCAAAATATTATGAAGCTGAAAATGCAATAACATATGAAAAAAAAATAGAAGTTTCAGTAGCTGATTTTGTCAGGTAGGAAAAAACAATCAATAAACTTTAAGGCAGGTCATTTAAAATCATTGAGGAGCAAAAATCAGAGGAGCAAAAAGAAAGCAGAATGAAGAAAAGTGAAGAAACTCTTAGGGACTTGACACTGTCAAGTAGACCTATATAAACATCATAAAATTTTCAGAAGGAAAAGAGAAAGAGAAAGGGGAAGAGAGCTTATTTGAAGAAATAATGTGAAAACTTCCTAAATATTAGAAAAAACATAGATGTACAGTTTTAAGAAATTCAATGATATATCCAAAGAAAACCAGAACACAACACATAAATCTAACCTACTAAAGTTAAAGTCAAAGAGAAACTAAGAAGCAGCAAGAGAAAGTCATTCACGTACAAAGGAGTTTCCATAGGTTAACAACAGATTTCTCAGCAGAAAATTTTCAAGTTAGAAAGAAGGGGATGAGAAGATATATTCGAATTGCTAAAAAAATGAACAAGCAAACAAACAAAAACCCTATGAACCAAGACTACTGTATCCAGAAAAACTATCTTTCCAAATGAAGGATAAATTAAGACTTTAAAGAAAAGTTGAAGGAATTCTTTATAATTATAGGTGCTCTACAAGAAATACTAAAGGGAGTCCTTCCAATGAAAACAAAAGGACAGTAGACAGAAATATTAAACTATATGAAAATATAAGGTTCTCTGATAAAGGTAAATACATCCACAAATAGGTACATGTTATACTATTATAATTTGGGTGTATAGAATTTAATTCTGAAAAACATTAAAATTTTTTAATTCTATGGTAATGAATATATAATGTATAAAGATGTAATTTGTGACATCAATAATATAATGTGTGTGTATGTAATGGTAGAGCTATAAAAGAGTGCAGTTTTTGAATACAATTAAAAACTGTTATCAAAGTTTAAAAATTAGCTGTTATCAAGTTTAAAATAGAATGCTATAATATTAAGATGTTTTATGTAATTGTTGGCACAGATTTTCATATGTGCAAGATAAATGTTCTAGAGATCTGTTTCTTTTTTTAAAAGATATCTGTTTCACAATAATGTAAATATGTTTAATGCTGTGAACTGTACACTTAAAAATGCTTAAGATGATTAAATTTGAATTACATAATTTTTTTTACAGTTAATAACCTATAACAAAACAAAAATCCTTAGTTTTCTTGTTCTCTGAATACACAATTTTAACCCTACTTACTATTTTCATTATGAAACATTTACTCATTCAGCCATATAAAACTAATATATACACATTATAAATTCATTTTATAGCAGAGATTAAAAATATGGAGTAATTGTAGATAAATGAAAGTACACAACCAAGTGCAATGGCTTATGCCTATAATCCTAGCACTCTGGAAGGCATAGTTGGAAGGATTTCTTGAAGTCGGGAGTTCAAGACCACCCTGAGAAAAAAGTGAGACCCTGTTTCTACCAAAAATAGAAAAAAAATTTAGGCAAGTGTGGTGGTGCATTGTTACAGTTCCAACTACTCAGAGGCTAAGGCAGGAGGATCAGGAGTTTGGGGTTACTGTAAGACAAGATCACACTATTGCAGTCTATCTAGGGTGACAGAGTAAGCCTCTGCCGCACAAAACAAAACAAAACAAAAATAAAAAATGAACTACATATTATTAATTTGGTTGTATATCTTCATATAATTACATAGAACAAGAGCATTTACAAGGGTGTGAAGGGCATGATAGGCATGTAGACAGGTGCTGACCATCTTTTCTGTGTTTGGACATATCTGAGTAATTTGCTACAAAGTGAGAATCTTCTTCTTTTTTATTTTTATTCATTAGTTATACTTTAGTGTAAAGAATAATTGACTGTATTAGGAAGCTCAATATCTTTTATTTTTATTTATTTTTTATTTTTTTATTATTTTTTATTGTTAAATCATAGCTGTGTACATTGGTGCAATCACCTGTACCCATTCTAACATGCACCATAGATGTGGCCCCACCCATTACCCTTCCTCCACCGAAACCTCCCCCCTCCCTTCCCCTTCCTTGGCCATTTCCACATAGTCTTGTGGTATAGTTGGGTTATAGCCTTCATGTGAAAGCTATACTTTAGCTTCATAGTAGGGCTGAGTACCTTGGATATTTTTTTCTCCCATTCCTGAGATACTTTGCTAAGAAGAATATGTTCCAGCTCCATCCATGTAAACATGAAAGAGGTAAAGCCTCCATCTTTCATTAAGGCTGCATAGTATTCCATGGTATACATGTACCACAGTTTGCTAGTCCATTCGTGGGTCGATGGGCACTTGGGCTTCTTCCATGACTTAGCAATTATGAATTGGGCTGCAATAAACATTCTGGTACAGATGTCTTTGT
>CAUYPK010083563.1:0-21876 GCA_963574355.1 Loris lydekkerianus | reverse complement strand
CTCCAAGATTAGACCCCAGCGGGATCACTCTATTGTTGCTGGATCTTTGTTAGGGAGTGACCCTGTGTAGTTCCTCTGGGGCTGCTGTAGTTAGGGAGTTCTGGTTGTGGAAGCAGCTCTGGTGTGCGACACACCCAGATTCAGCAACAGGCCTGGGGGTTGTGTGCACGGTTCTCTGTGCCTGGCACCCAGTGACTTTGGCACAGAGAACCCAAGGCTCTAGCAGTCTCTGGCCAGGAGAAGGGCTCTGCACAGAGGCAGGGCGGGCTCCAGAGGGCACACAATTACCAGAGTTCCTGGTCAGATGGATGAGCTAGTGTGGAGTCTGGGAGGACACAGGAGGGGGGACGCAGGATTGCGTTGCTCCCGCGGTTCCTGGTCAGGGAATGTGGAGCTCCAGTGGGTGCAGGTCACTGGTCAGGGTTTTCTGCACACCTCTTATGGAGGTCTGGGTGGCGCCCAGCCCAAGAGTTTGAGGTTGCTATGAGCTGTGACGTCAGGGCTCTCTACCCAAGGCGACAGCCCAAGGCTCCAGTGTGCCAAGACTGTCTCACTCTGTCCCTAATGATTAGGGCTGTGAGGCAGTTCAGTCCCTCTTATAATTGTGTCCTGCCCCAAGAGCTGTGCCATAGACTGTGATCCCCATCTCCTTCCCTCCTCCTTTCTCCCTACTTCCTCATTCCCCTATCATACACCCTTGTATTAGCTCATCCACTGCCTTTATATTAGAATTGAGTAAATTGGATTCTTCCTTCTCCATTCTTATCATGCTTTACTAAGAAGAATCTGTTCTACCTCCATCCAGGTTTATATAAATAATTTAAAGTCTCTATCTTTTCAGCATAATTATAATTATGCTGAATAGTGTCCATGGTATACATATACTGCAACTTGTTAATCCATTCCCGGGTTGGTGGGCATTTAGCTTGTTTCCACATGTTTGTGATTATAAAATGAATTGTGATAAACCATCTACTGCAAGAGTTCTTAAGATAAAAGGATTATTTTTTCCTTCTGGTAGATGCCTAGTAATGGTGTTGCAGGATCAAAGGGTAGGTTTAATTTGAGTTCTTTCAGGATTCTCCATGCTTCCTTTCCAAGAGACTATTCATTTGCAGTCCCACCAGCAGTGTAAAGGTGTTCCCTTCTCTCCTCCATGCCAGCATCTGCAGCTTTCAGACTTTGTGATGTAGGCTGTTCTTAATGTGGTTAGGTGATATCTCAGGGTAGTTTTGATTTGCATTTCTCTGATGGTTAGGGATGATGAGCATTTTTTCATAAGTTTTTTAGCCATTTATTTGTCTGCTTTAGAGAAGGTTCTATTCATCTCTCTTGCCCTGTGATATATGGGCTTGTTGGGTCTTTTTGTTGTTGTTGACTAATTTGAGTTCTCTTTAGATCCTAGTTATCAATCTTTTGTCTAATTCATAATATGAAAATATATTTTCACATTCTGAAGGCTGTCTGTTTGCTTTGGTTGTTGTTTCTTTAGCTGTGCAGAAGCTTTTCAATTTAATTAAGTCCTATTTGTTTATTTTTGTTGTCATTGCAATTGTGACAAAGTCTAATTTGTAAAATCTTTCCCCACACTGATATCTTCAAGTGTTTTCCCCACATTTACTTGAGGACTTTTATTGTTTCATGCCTTAGATTTAAATCTTTCATCCATCTTGAGTCAATTTTTGTAACTGGTGAGAGATGCTGGTCCAGTTTCGGTCTTTTACATGTGATTATTCAGTTCTCCCAACACCATTTATTCAACAAGGATTTGATTCCCCAGTGTATGTTCCTCTTTGGTCTATCAAAGATCAGGTGGCTGTAAGATATTAGTTTTATCTCATGGTTTTCTGTTCAGTTCCAAATGTCAGTGTCTCTATTTTTGTGCCAATGCCATGCTGTTTTGATCACTATGACCTTGTAGTATAGCTGAAAGTCTGGTAGGGTGATAACCTCAGCTTTGTTTTTATTACTAAGGAGTGCCTTGGCTATATGGGGTTTCTTCTGGTTACATGCAAAACAAAGAATTATTTTTTTCAAATCTTATAATTATGATGATGGTATTTTAATGAACATTGCATTGAATCTGTAGATTGCTTTGGGTAGTATAGACATTTTAATATTGTTGATTCTTCCCAGACATAAGCATGGTATGTTCTTCCATTTGTTAATATCTTCTGCTATTTCTTTTCTTAGGGTTTTGTAATTTTCTTTTTTGCGGCCCTTCACCTCTTTTGTTTTGTATATTCCTTGGTATTTCTTTTCTTTTTTTTTTTTTTTTTTTGAAGCTACTGTGAAGAGTTTTGGGTCCTTGATTAGCTTCTCATCTTGGTTTTTATTGGCATATACAAAGGCTTCTGATTTGTGGACATTGATTTTACGTTTTGAGACATTGCTGTATTTTTTTTTTTTATCATTTCCTGGGGACTTGTGGTTGAGTCTTTGGGGTTCTCTAAGTATAAGATTATATCGTCAGCATAGAGTAAGAGTTTGACCTTCTCTGCCCACATTTGGATGTCCTTTCTTTCCTTCTCTTGCCTAATGGTATTGGCTAGAACTTCTAGCACTATGTTGAATAGTAGTGGTGACAGAACACAACCTTGTCTGGTTCCAGTTCTAAGTGGAACTTCATTCAGTATAATATTGGCTGTGGGTTTGTTGTAGATGGCTTCCAGAAATGTGCCACCTATGCCTAAATTCTTAAGTGTTCTAGAAGAGGATGCTGAATTTTATCAAATTTTTTTTCTGCATCTATTTAGAGGATGATATAGGCTTTGTTTTTGCTTCTGTTGATATGGTGAATTATGTTTATGAACTGGAGTATGTTAGACCAGACTTGCATCCCTGGGATGAAACTTACTTGGTCATGTTAAATTATTTTTTTAATGTGTAGCTGTAATCATTGGGTAGAGTTTTATTGAGAATTTTTCCATCTATATTCACTAGTGAAATTGGTCTGAAATTCTCCTTATTAGTTGGGTCTTTTCCTGGTTTGGGTATTAGGGTGATATTTGCTTCATAGAACATGTGGGGGAAGACTTCTTCCTTTTCAATTTTTTGGAATAATTTCTGTAATATGGGTATAAGCTCTCCTTTAAAGGTTTGATAAAATTCTGGTGTGAAGCCATCTGGAGCAGGGCTTTTTTTGGTTGGGAGATTTTTTATTGTTTCTTTGATCTCAGTTCTTAAAATTCGCTTGTTCAAGAGATCTATTTCTTCTTGATTAAGTCTAGGGAAAGGGTGTGATTTCAGATATTGATCCATTTCCTCCACATTGTCAAATTTCTGAGCATGGAGTTTTGTTTTTGTTTTTGTTTTTTTTTTTCACTAATAACATTTTTATTGCACTCGAATGTTTATAGCCACTCAATTCACATTTGAAAAGATTTGGCAATGATCCAAGTGTCCATTAAACCATGAATGGATTAATAAAACTATGGTATATGTATACAATGGAATAGTATTTAGCCATGAAAAGGAGACTTTACATCCTTCATATTGACCTGAAGAACTTTCTCCTTACCAAAGTATCTCAAGAATTGAAAAATAAGCATCCCATGTACTCAATGCTAACTTAAACTAGATCAGCGATTCTCAACCTGTGGGTCGTGACCCACAAGAAAAAGGGCCGTGGCATTAGGAAGGTTGAGAACCACTGTAGTAGATGAACAACTACAGGACCATAGTAGAAGAAAAACACAATTAAATTCAAGTAGGGGGAAGGGAGAAGGGTGGAGTTTCTTATGGTACTCAGAGGTGATCTCTTATATCTCTGTGGCATCTGTTGTTATTTCCCCTTTATCATTTCTGATTGAGGTTATTAGAGATTTTACTTTTCTGTCTCTAGTTAATCTAACCAAAGGTTTATCAGTTTTATTTATTTTTTCAAAAATCAACTTTTTGGTTTGTTAATTTTCTGAATGATTCTTCTGTTTTCAAATTTATTAATCTCTGATTTAATTTTGGTTATTTCTTTTCTCTGCTGAGTTTGGGATTAAATTGTTCTTCTTTTTCCAATTCCATAAGATGGTTTGTAAGTTTGTTGATGTGCTCTCTTTCTGTTTTTTAAGTATAGACATCTAATGCAATAAATTCTCCTCTTAAGTCTGCTTTTGCTGTATCCCACAGGTTTTGGTAACTTGTGTCTTCATTGTTGTTATGTTTGAGGAATCTAACAATTTCCTCTTTTATCTCTTCCTTAACCCAAATATCATTCAGTATACAGTTGTTTAATTTTCAAGTTCTTGTGTGGGGATAAACATTTTTGTTGGAATTGAGTCCCACCTTTATTGTCTTGTGGTCTGAGAAGATATAAGATATAATTTCTGTTCTTTTAATTTTGCTGAGGTTTGATTTGTATCCTAGGATGTGGTCAATTTTGGAGTATGTACCATGGTCTGATGAGAAAACCATATATTCTTTAGCTTTGGGATGGTGTGTTCTGTATATATCTATTAATCCTATTTGTTCTAGGGTCATGTTCAAGTACTTTGTATCTTTGTTTAGTTTCTGTTTAGAAAATCTGTCTAGTTCTGTCCGAGGGGTGTTAAAGTCCCTGGCTATTATGGTGTTATGGGATATCCTATTGCTCAGACCCATCAAGGTCTGTTTCACAAATCTGGGAGCATTTAAGTTGGGTGCATAAATATTTAAAATTGAAATGTCTTCTTGTTGTATTGTTTCTTTGACTTTAGTTTCTTTAAATCTGCTTGTCTCTGAAAATGTGATTGCAACCTTTCCTTTCTTCTGATTTACTGTTTTCCATCCCTTAACCCTGAGTCTTGATTTGTCCCTCAAGGCCAGGTGTGTCTCCTGGAGTTAGCATATGGATGGCTTGTGGTTTTTTATCCATTCAGCCAGCCTGTGCCTCTTCAGTGGTAAATTCAGTCCATTGACATTTTTTGAGAGAATTGGTAAGTGTGGTGGTGTTCTATTCATCTTATTTTGGGAAAGTCCATTGTGTAGTTTTATCCTTTGTATTACTGTGGAAGCTAAATTTTGACTTTTAGCTTCTGGGCATTTACTTTGCTGGTGGTCCATTGTGATGGTCAGTGTTGAGAACTGGTCTAAGTATTTCCTGTAGAGCTGGTCTTGTTGTGGTGAATTTCCTCAGCACTTGCATATGCACAAAAGATTTTATTTCTCCATCAATTTTGAAGCTTAGTTTAGCAGGATACAGAATTCTGGACTGAAAATTGTTTTAAGAATGTTGAAAGTGAATGACCATGCTCTTCTGACTTGGAAGGTTTCAGTTGAAAAGTCTGTTGTCACCCCCAATGACTCTGCCTCTGTAGGTCAGTTGGTGCTTCTTCTTGGCTGCTTGCAGAATTTTTTCTTTCCTCTTGACTTTGGACAGGTACATTACAATGTGTCTTAGAGAGGCTTTGTTTGAGTTGAGATGACCTGGGGTTTGATAGCCATCTGAAAGGAGTGTGTTGGGGTCTTTACTAAAAGTGAGGAAGTTTTTATTTATGATAGTCTACAGTAGGGCTTCCATTACTTTGGGACAATCTTCTTCCCCTTCAGAAATCCCAATTATTCTTACATTTGAATGTTTTATGGAGTCTCATATTTCTCTAAGTGTTATGCTTTCTCTCTCTTCTTTTCTGCCTCTTTGACTACTTGGGTTAACTTGAAAACTTTGTCCTCTAGCTCTGAGGTTCTTTCTTCTCCATGGTCTAACCTATTTTTTGATACTTAACTACTGCATGTTTATATTCCTTGGTTGTCTCCTTCATTTCCTTAAGCTCAGCCATATCCTTTCTATAGTCTACATATTTCTTTTTCTCATCCATTCTTTTTAATGTCTTTATCATCCATATTTTAAATTACCTTTCTGTCAAGTCTGTTAATTCTTTTATAGGCAGAATCTTTTGCAGTAACTGCCTCATGATCCCTTGAGGGCGTTCCTCTGTTTTGGTTCTTCATGTTGCCTGAATTTTTCTTTTGAATCCTCCTCATGTGTTCTTTCTTCTTGTTCACTTCCTTATCCTCCTTTTTCCATCTCACTGCCTCCTTTGCTTCAGCTTACCTTGTCTCAGAGCTTAGGTATCAAAGTAGCCTCAGCCTGAGCAAAGCCATACTCTTCCTCACGGCCAAATAAACAGAAGTCCTTGCTCTTTATGACAGTATGTTGCAATATGTCACCAGGACACCAGGTGGTGCTATGATTTTTTTTAGGAGATGGAGAGCACAGCACAAAAATCCTTGATATAAGTTTAAATTATTTTTTTAAAAAAATACCTTGAGACAAATTAAAACACAACATACTGTTTATGGTCCTTATTCCAAATGTAGTTGCCTTTGGTGATTGCCTGATTATTTCCTCAGCATTTAGATCCTGCTGGGTTAGGATCATAAAGCTCACAAGAATCTTTCAGAGGCAGGTCTCACAGTGCCCTCCAGTTCCAGTGCAGTACAGGAATCCCTCAGCCTGTCCCAAGCATGGAGCTCTGATCCCAGCAGGCAGAATTAAGACAGCCATGCTTTAGGACCCTACTAAGACCTCTCATGACCTTCTCACAATGGGAGCTCCCTGGCCACCAAGACCTTCTTAGAATGGGTGCCTTACCACCACCAAACCTATGGCAAGTCCACTCCAACTGGCATTCAAATCTGGTTGCTGTATACCTGCTCAAGTCCACCCACTCTTCCAAGCTTTACACTCAATGTGCAGCTTCTCCCCACAACTGAAAACTCCAGAAAGGCTTCCTCTCATCCCAGACTTTTGTGGGGGCCAGCCCATCCCAGCTGGTCACAATGACTTTCCTAATTTATCAGATTTGGACTGCTCTGGATCATATGCTATATCTAGCTCACCACCTCCTCACTGTGCTCCCAGAGCCATGACTCTCGGTAATGTCTTTCTCCATGGTCTAACCTATTTTTTGATAGGCACAAAGTATGGCTGGGTTCTTTCCCCCCAGTTGTTCTAGAGACCTCAGCTGAACTATTCCCTGGTCTGCCATCTTGCTCTGCCCCTATCAAATATTTTGTAAATGCAAGATTTTTTAGTAGCTCTAGAAACATTTTTAGAAAGGAGAAAATCCCACCTCATCCCATTTTTTAAAAGTGTAGATGCTTTTGAAGAGGTGAAATCATTTGCTTGTTTATTTTTTGGTATAACCAGAAAAAAGTGTGGGATATTTATGGTAGGCTTTGACTGCCTTGGTTATTGGCTTAACATTCCATAGATGGAGAGGTTAGTTTTTATATCACATGATACAAAGCATCCTAAATGGCAATATGGAGTCCAGTCCCAAATTTAAGGTTTTGAACATTTTAAATTTTGTCTGTACCCATGTTGGTTTTCAGTAGAATTGTTTCTAAAGAAAACCAATCCTTGATCATGACTCTACCTGTCAGAATTGCATATATTCTGTACTATCATTTGTTGCGATAGTCCTGGTTTCCTAACAACTTTGTTAATGTGTTGTAAAAGATTAAAAATTCAGATATGTAGAATATATGATAATAGATTGTAAATTGGTGGGACTTTTGTAACAGCTTATCAACAATTGAAGTTCCTGGTAGTTGATATCCTTTTGAGGACAATTTGCCTCCCCATTTTAAGCTGGTAAATCAATGGAATAACTTTTAAATAGCATTAAAATAAATAACATTTTAGAATTTGGGTTTATATGTTAAGAATTGTGTAAAAATTAAAGTGTCTGTACTAATGCTCAATATACCAATAAAATCTCAATTATAAAAAATCCTTGATATAAATTAAAATTATAAAAAAAATACCTTGAGACAAATTAAAATTAAAACACAATATACCAAAACTTATGGGCTGGAGCCATAGTGATAATAGTGATAAACATCTACATTCAAAAGAAAGAAATACCTCAGGTAAACAACCTAATTTTATTCCTTATGGAATCAGAAAAAGAGCACACTAAGCCCAGAGTTGGAGGA
Organism: Loris lydekkerianus; assembly: GCA_963574355.1. Classification (NCBI taxonomy): domain Eukaryota; kingdom Metazoa; phylum Chordata; class Mammalia; order Primates; family Lorisidae; genus Loris; species Loris lydekkerianus. The sequence goes on along the minus strand of CAUYPK010083563.1, from coordinate 13,959 downwards.
AATAACAAAGATTAGAGCAGAAATAAATTAAATAGAAAAACAATAGTAATCAATAAAAGTAAGATTTGGTTTTTTTGGAAAGATAAACAAAATCTTTATAGAATTATAAATCTTTAGCTATACTAAGAAAAAAGAGACAAGACTCAGATAAGTAAAATCATAAATGACAGAAGAATCATTAAAACTGGTGCCACAGAGACTACTATGGACAATTATACACCAACAAACTCAATAACCCACAATAATTGATTCATTCCTAGAAACATACAAACTACCAAGACTAAATCTAGAATAGTCTGAAAAGACCTAAAACTGAAATGGATATTGAATTAGTAATAAGAATACTTCCAATAAAGAAAATCTCAGGACTACATGGCTTCATTGATGAATTTTACCAAATATTTAAAGAAAAACGAATACCAATCCTTCTCAAACTCTTCCCCCAAATTGAAGAGAATGGAATACTTCAAAATTTATTTTAAGAGGGTAGCATTACCCTGATACTAAAACCACACAGACACCATAAGAAAATAATAGGCCAATATTCCTTATGAGTCTAGATGCAAAGGTCTTTAATAAAATTTAGCAAACTGAATCCAATGACACATTATAAAAATCAAATATCATGGTCAAGTGGGATACATTCCTGAAATTCAAACATGGTTCAACACTCAGAAATTAATGTGATACTTTATATTAACAGAACAAAACATAAAATCACACATTCATCTCAATATATGCAAAAAACATGTTTGGTAAAATTCACCCTTTCATGATAGAAATTTTTACAAACTAGAAATAGGAAGAAGTTGAATAAACCATAGAGATCTGTTGTTCAACATTGGCCTATAATAAACAATAATGTATGGCATACTTAAAAATTTTAAAGGGTAGATCTCATGGTTAGTATAAAATAAAACAAAAAAATAAATAAAATATAAAATAAAATTAAAGTTTGGTCAAAGTTTTAAGATTATAAAATGTAAGTTTTTACAAGATTTATGTTTTTAAAAAAATTTTAAGATTACAAAATATAAGTTTTTACAGATTTATGTTTTTAAAAATAGTATTCAAATAAATAATAATATACAGGAAAAAAGTATTTTTGAAGAGCATAAGTGTTTACTTTTGATTAAGTCTAATTTATAAGTTTGATCTTTCATGAATTTCTCTAAGAAATCTTTTCCTGACCCACAGTTACAAATGCTTTTTCTTATGAAGATTTATGCTTTTAGATTTCGCATTTAGGTCTATGATATATTTTAAGTTAATTTTTGTATATGGAAATTTACCTTTTCGCACATGGATATCTATTTGTTACAGAATCATTTGTTACAGAACCATTTGTTGAAAATGTGATCCTTTCTCCACTGAATGATTGCTGTACCTTTGTCAAAAGCTAATATCCATATATATGAAGGCCTATTTCTTGATTCTATTCTACTCCATTTATTTATTTGCCTATATTATGACAATGTCTTGATTATTCTAACTTTATAGTAAGTCTTGAAATAAAGTAGCATTAATTTTCCAACTTAGTTCTCCCTTTTCAAAGTTGTTTTAGCTATTGTAGGACCTTTGATACCCATATGGTTTTTATGGTCAGATGACCAATTTTTTAAAATCTTCCTGAAGTTTTAGTGGTGATTGTACTGTCTTATATTGAGTCACTTTAATTATGAATATAGCATACTACATATCTCCACTTATTTATGTCTATTTTAATTTCTGTCATCAACATCGGTAGGTTTCAGTGTACTGGTCTTACACATCTTTTGTCAGATTTATTTTTAGATCATATTTCTGATATAATTGTGAATGGCATTTATCTAATTTCAATTTCCTACTGTTCATTACTAATATATAGAAATGCAATTGACTTTTGCATTCTGATTTTGTATTACATAAAATTACTAACCTCATTTTAGTTAAGTAACTTTTATTGTGGATTGTATAGGAATCTATTCTATTCCACAGGATTTTCTATGTAGACAATTACAACTTGTGGAATAAACACAATTTTACTTCTTTGCTTCCAAACTTGTTGCTTTACATTTAATTTCTTTACCTTATTGCTGTTGCTAAAACTTGAAGTAAATATTGAATAGGAATAGTTAGGGTAGACTTCCTTATATTGTTCCTCCTCTTGATGGAAAACATTTAATCTTTCACTATTAAGTGTAATGTTATTCATATTAGGTTATTAAGTATGAAATGTCCAATTTCCTTACGTTCTAAGTTTGCCAGTTGATATTTCTGACAGTTCTTGTCTTGTTATTGTCTTATTGTCTGTTACTTCTTGTCTTATTGTTATTGTGAAGGCATATCATTCTTTCAAACACACTTTTTGGTTTGTGATTTCCTTTCAAATTTTTTTAAGAGCAATTTTTGTGAAACCATGGATAAGTAAAAACTTCCTGTTAATTTTGAATGTGTGTTCCATTGTGGAACCAATGTAACACAGACAGTTCAAAATGTCAACCAAGTGTTTGAGGAGGATGTGGCTAATGAATGCACAGTATATTGATAGTTTGAGAAGTTTTATTTTGGTGATTTTAATCTTGAAAATGAACCATGTGGGTGACCTGAGACCAAAGTGGATAATGAATTCACTGAATAGCTATAGTGGAAATGAATTCATCTCAACCCACCTGTGAACTAGCAGCAAGGTTTGACATTACTATTTCAACAGTCTTGAACCATTTGAAACAAATCAGCAAGGTAAAGAAACTGGATAGATGGGTTCTGCATGAATTAAACAAGTGTTAGAGGAGTAATCATCTCGAAGGTTGTCTTTCTTTGTTGTCATGACATAAAGGTGAACTATTTCTATACAGTGATACCTTAAAATCTGAACTTAATCCATTCCAAAACCCTGTTTGAATTCCAAATCACTCGAATTCCAAGACAATTTTTCCCTTTTAAAATAATAGAAATTAGATTAATATGTTCGTGGGTCCCACAAACTTGAATTTTAAAATGATTTTAATGGTAAATACACTGGATTTTAAGATAAAATATTAATAAATAGTATTTGAATACAAATATAAATTACTAAAATTAAAAATATAAAAGCCTAAAAATATAAAGGTCCATTTCATCACATTTGAATACTTGGTTTTGAAACATACCCCTTACTGTTCACAAACTCCCTAAACTCCTTTACAAATTTTGCTGCTGCTTCCAAATTAGAACTTGCAGCCTCTCCATACTCAAAAACACTATGGATCCCAGTCCTTTTCTTACAAGTTTTTCCACCACCCACCACTAGCTTTAAACTTCTTTTTGAGCACTAGTATCAGGGATGCCTTTCACTAAATCATTGGGGAGGACCTCAGCTTTCTCACAAATTATCGCCTCAGAAATCACATCACTGGCTAGGTGGTTTTCATTAATCCAAACTAAGAGGAGTTTTTCCTCTTACTTGCATACTTTTTGATCTCCTAGAGGTCAGAATCATAACCCCTTTCACCACATCAGCGGCTTTGATAGCTTCTTTATTTTTCAAAATCATACAATCAGTCGATTTAGGCATCCCAAACATAATTGTGAGATCAGCCACACATGTACCGCCTTTATAGTTAGCAATAAGGTCTTTCTTAACTTCAGTTGTAGATCTAACAGCTTTCCTCTTACTCTTATTTTCCTCACTATATGTGTTAGTACCCATGCACTTAGTTGTTCTTATATTTAAAAAAAAAAAAAAAAAAAACACAAAACAGGCACAAAAGCATAAAAATAGCAGTGAAAATCACACATGAGATTCTTTCACTACAGCTCCGCCAATGAACGTGACAAAGCAGTATGGGTGGCCTGAGTGCTAGGAAAACATACACACAAAGAATGTGCTGGGCATTCAGATTCCAAAGCAGCATTTAGATTTGGGGAAACATTTGTTCCAATTTTTCATTCAGATCCCAAGTTGTCCAAGTTCTGGGGCATTTGGATTCCCGGGGCAATACTGTACTGTATTATGTGTAATGAAAAATAGATTCATGAGTGTTGGGCACAATGACTGGCTAATGATGAAGTACCCAACCAAAGACAGTCCAAAACCAAATTTTTATCAAAAAAAGCTAATGGTGTCTATTTGGTGGTCCAGCACTGATATTATCTACTACTGCTTTACAAAACCTGGTCATTCAATTACAGGAGATGTCTACTGCAACCAAATAGATGACATGATAAGGACACTTGAAATTAAGCAGCTGAGACTGGTCAAGAGAAACAGGCCAATCCTCTTATAAGAAAACACTGTTACAAAAGCAACGCTGCTCCTACTACAGAAGCTGGACTTGAAATTGTCATCCACTATGTTCACCAGACCTTGCAACAACTGACTACCACTTCTTCCAGGCCTTGGACCATGTTGCAAGGAAAGATATTCAGTTCTCAACAAGCGGTGGAAAACACCTTTCACTATTTCATAGCTGCTTGCTCTCTAGGCTTCTTCACTGATGGCATAAACAAGCTACCATTAAGATGGCAAAACTATGTCAATAGTTTACATTCATGCTTTGATTAATTATACTGTTTCTTGTTTGAAATGCAATAAACTAAATTTTTTATTCAAAATTAGACATTTTAGATTTAATGACCTCAAAGATACTTTTTATGAGATTGAGGAAGTTTGCTTCCATTTCCAGTTTGTTGAGAACTTAGTTGAGATGTTCTTAAGAGTTTTTATTAGGAATATTCAGTTTCTAAGATGCCTTTTATGGCTCTATAGAGATAATTGCATTGTTTCTACCTTTTTGTTTTTTAACGTGGTAAATTATAATTGATTGATTTCTCTCTCTTTTTTTTTTTTTTTTTTTTTTTTTTTAATTTCAGGTTAATGTGAAGGTACAAACAACCAGGTCACAATATTTGAATTTCTTAGGTACAGTCCATCTTGTAATTGTGTTCGCACACACAAAGATTGATGTTTTTGAATGTTAAACCAACCTTGAATTCCTGGGGTAAATCCCACTTATTCATGGTATATTATTATTTTAATAATTTATTTTTTTCACTAAAATTTTATTTATAATCTTACACCTATATTTTTGAGGGACATTAGTCTTTAGTTTTCTTGTAACATCTTTGATTTTTATGTCAGGGTAATGTTTGTCACAGGTTATTTTGTGTGACAAGCATTACCCTGATATAAAAACCAAAGACATTACAAGACCACTAAATTTTCTCTTTAATCTTCTGGAAGTATTGGTATTGAATTGGTTTTATTTATTCCTCAAATGTTTGATAGAATTTACAAGTAAAGTCACATGAATCTTAAGTTTCCTTTTTTGAAGATTTGTAATTACAAGTTAAATGTCTTTAATAGACACAGAACTAGTCAGGTCATCTGTTTCTTGTTGCATAAAGTTTGAGAGTTTGTGACTTTTAATGAATTTGCCCATATCATGTAACTTATCAAATTTATTGTCATAAAGTTGTTTAAAAATATTTCGTTGTTACCCTTTTTATATCCAGAAATTCTATAATGATGTTATCCCTCTTATTTTTGATATTAGAATATGTATTTTCTCCACATTTTTCCTGGTTAGTCTGGTTAGAGTTTTATTTATTTGAGTTTATTCTTTTCAATTTAGGGATTTAGCACTGTAAATTTTCTTTTGAGTAATTCCATAGAAGAATCCCATATATTTTGATAATTTTTTGCTCTCCTTGTTATTCAGTTCGAAGTATTTTTTAATTTTCTTTTTATTTATTCTTTGACCCGTGGCTTATTTAGAAGTATGTTATTTAGTTTGCATATATGTGGGCATTTTCAATTATCCTTTAGTTATTGATTCCTATTTAAATTCCATTGTATTTTAAAAACATACCTTGTATGTGATATATATTCTCTTAAAGGTATTGAGGCTTGTTTTATCCTGGTTTCACTTGAAAAAAAGGTATATTCTGTTGTTGGATGTAATGCTCTATAAATATTAATTAGTTCAACTGGTTGATTGTGTTATTCAAATTCTCTATATCTTTATAAATTTTCTATTTGTTCTATGAGTTATTGACAGGGCAACTTAGATAAGGGAAAGAATTCCACATTGACAGTTTACTTTTTTTAGTACTTAAAGATGACGTTACATTGTCTCCCTGCTTACGCTGTTTCTAACTAGAAATCTATCACCCATATCTTTCCCTTATCTAAGTTGCCCTTTTCTTTTTGTTTTTAAGGTTTTCTGTTTATCATTGGGTTTAAGTAGTTTTATTATGATTTTGCTTTGTGTAGTTTTCTTGGTATTTCTTGTGATTTGGGCTCATTGAACTTCTTGTGTCTGCGTTTAATAGTTTTTATCAAATTTGGATTATTTTCAACCATTAGTTCTTCAAATATTTTTCTGTCTCCCCCTTTCTGTTTTCTTCTTTGGGGACTCCAATTACAAGTATGATACACAGCATGAATTTATCCTACAGCACACAGGTGCTTCTTTCTTTCTTTCTTTTTCTTTCTTTTTTTTTTTTTAATTACTTTAAGCTTTAAAATGCTCTCTCTATTTCATTTTAGATTGATTCTTTTGCTGCCTTTAAATTCACTAATCTTTTCTTCCTTAAAGTCTAATCTTTCATTAATCCTATCTGGTATATTTTACATGTAAAATGTAGTTTTCAACATTCAAGGTTCAATTTGTATCTTTTAGACATCTTATATGTCTCTATACCAACTTTTTTGAACATATGGATTACAATTATAACCATTTTAATGTCCTTGTCTGCTAATTTTAGCACTTATGTCCTATTCTGGCTGGTTTTAATTGATTGGTTTTTATCCTCATTATGGGTTGTATTTTCTTGCTTCTTTGCATGCCTGGTAATTTTATTTTGCATTCCAGACATTATGAATTTTAACTTATTGGGTGTTAGATATTTATACATTCCCTATAAATACTCTTAAGCTTTGTTTTGAAATGTAGTTAAGTTACTTAGAAACCATTAATCCTTTCATGTTAAGATTTGTTAGATGGAACCATAACAGCATTTAGTTTACAGAATTCTGAGGTTAAGAGCCTTCTGAGTACTCTATACAATGCTTCACGAATGATGAGATTTTTCTAGTTCAGCTATTTGGAACAGACACTATTCTTGGCCTTGTGAGAGTAGCTGGCAGTGTTTCCTCTGTAGTCCAGTCCTTCCAGGCGAGTCTTTCGTGGATTTGGGTAGTTCCTCACAAGTATGTTCCTATCAACATTCTGCTGAATGCTTATGGAGACCGTCTGCCACTCTCCTCTCTCCAGTACTCTGTCGTGTGAACTGGAGCCATCTTAATCTCTTTGACTCTTAGTCTCTCAAACCACTGAGTTCACTGGGTTCTGCGCAGCTGCTTCTTCTCTGTACTGAGGGCTGGAAATTCTCCCAAGGCACCAAGCTAGTGAAATTGTAGAACTCACCTCATTTTTCTACCTACTGATAGGCATCATTGTCTTTCACAGTTCGATGTCCAGTATCTTGAAAATCATTATTATGTTATTTATATGTTTTATTCAAATGTTTTTGTTGTTTTAGGCAGGAGAGTGAAGTCAGAATTTTTTCTTCCATCTTTGAAAGGGAATTTTTAAATTTTACTTTTTATTTCCACTTTTACTACATTGTGGTCAATTCTGTTTATAATATTCCTACCGTGGAACCGGCTTATATTTCCTTTGTGATCTAATATGTGATCAATTTCAATGTTTCACATTTGCCTGAGAAGGAAAAATTTTTCTTATTAAAGGGTACAGCATTTGTACACATTCGTGAAACCCTAGTTTGTCATTGATGTTGGCTAAGTCTTCTATCTATACTTACATTTTGTTTTCAACTTTTTGTGTCCTGAGTGTAGTGTGTAAAACTCTGTTGCTCTTATGGTTTCTATTTCTTTTTGCACAATTTCTATTTTATATATAGGTGAGTGTTGTATAATTTGGTGCATAAATGTTACTTCATAAATGATGTATTTGTATTGTAGATTGTGTTATAATGCTTTTATTTGTCTTGTTTAAAGCTTTTTATCCTAAATTCTACATCGTGTAATATCAGAGTAGCTATTCTTGATTTAGAATTGTTCTCATTTAGCTGGCAAAATTTTTCTCATCTTCTTCTTTACTTTACCATCCTTTTTTTTTTTTAATTATTAAAGCTTTAAATCAATTTGTCTTAAATGCTGTATATGGAATATACAAGAGTCTAGTGCTTTCTAAGTTATTTTGAAAATCTGTTTCTTTTCCTAGGCAACTTAAACTCATTCACTTTTTCTGACATGACTAATATATTAGTTTTCAACTCCATATGTCAGTTTAGCCCATAATTATCCTAGTATTATTATATTTAGTGTGTTTCTTTCTATGTATCTTCTTTACTCTTTTTAAAAGTTTCCTTTGATATTTATTTTAAAAATGTACATTTTTACTCTAGTAGTTACTCTTGCATTGAAACCTTTTAAAAATCTTAATTCATATTTTTTCTTATTTAACCTTTTACTAGCTGAATTGTTAATTCTAAATATTATAATTGGATACCTATTTGTTTTCTAGGCAACACTGATCTTATTCTACTCCACTTTCCTTTTTCTGTCTTTCTTCTCAGGTCAAATTTTGAGTTGTATTTGTTCAACTTTGTTAGAACATGTGATATTTACAAATTATTTTCCACTCTTGTCCCTGAGCCCTGTTTAAATCTAAGATCTATACTAAAATCCCTTATATAATTATCACTTTTTTTTTTTTTTTGCTAAAGTCTCCTTCTAGTCATTTCTTGGTTAGGTAGAATTCATCCTGTAGTAGATTATCTAAGGATTCCTGTGTATAAAGTTCTCTTACTTCTTGAATATATCACTTGTTTGTCTATAATCTTGATACTTGAATGATGGCTTTGCTGCCTATAAAGTCTTTGGTTCACAATTTATTTCCTTTCCTTTTGTTTCTTGATTATAATGCTCCACTCTTGCCTTGCTTTGCAGCTTACTCGTAAATATCATGAAGCTGATATAATTTTCATACCTTTATAGGTACTGTAGGTATTGTGTCTGGAGGGCTTAAGTATGTTTCTTTGTTTTTAAAGTCAGATAGTTGTATAGACTATGTCTCAGAGTTGATCATTCTCAGTTTTCCCAGGCACATTTGCCCTTACATAAACTTTTCTCCTATTTCTATAAAAGATTCTTAAATTCCATTTTTTTAAAAGCTCTATTCAATGGGACACTTTTAGATATACCAATTTCTTGAATATGTATCAAGGGATAGGATATAACAGAATAGTAGAACTACTTGATAGGAGCACAGCTAGTCATTTATCATAATGGGCAGGAAAGCAGAGATTGTGCGTATGGGTACTGAGAGGTGGAGAGATATGGATGTGGATGTCTAAGGAAGGGCTCTTCTATCTGCTTTGATTTTCTAAGCAAACTCTCCAATCCGCCATGTGGTATATAGGATGGAGGTGAGTGTTCTTGCCAAATTTAGATTAGTGGCATAAATATGAATCATTTACCAAAGTATGAATGGCATTCTAGAAGGAGCTTAGAGGGCAATCAATCCCAAACTCTTCTACCTAGTAGAAAACCCAAGCTGCTTTCTCCCAGGATCTCCATGTCCAAAGGAACTAAAAACGTTGAGGAACATTAACCAAGCAAGAGGCCAGGCTCAGGAAGAACCTTAGAAGCATATTTCTGCCAGGAATCTGGAGGACTGTTCTTTGTGATGGGGTGGAGACCTGCTCTGTATTGCTTTAGAATCAGTTAGAGGACATAAGGACATGGATTTTGAGTGAGAATAAGAAAGAATGTTAAAGGAGTGGGTAAGGCTGTTGTATGAGGTAGTGAATTCTCTCTCCTAGGGAATATCCATTCATTCAGTGGCTGGATATCATGATATCAGGGATGTTGGGTAGGAGATTCCTGGCTCATCAGGGATTACCAGATGGTCTCTGTGGCAACACCAAGTTGACTGTACCTTCAATTAGTTATATAGGCTATAGCTCTAAACAAACTCACTTTGTCAACAAATCTTGTCTACTCTACTTTCAACATATATTCAGAACCCAATCCTTTCTGACTTCCTCACCTGAATCACCCTGAACCAAGACACAGTTTTCTCTCTCCTGAATTATCACAGTGGCCTTCTAGATGACTTCTCTGCATCCTTCTTGGCCCCCATTTTCCTACCCCAATCTATTTTCAATAGCAGTCAAACAGATCCTGTTGAATTATAGGTCATATAATGTCTCTGTGCATCTGGCTGCACGTTGCTGCACCATCTCACTCAGAGCAAAAGCCAAAGTCCTAACCATAGCTCCTATGGCCGTTTGTCATCTGTGTCTGCTCCTGCCTGCTGCCCTGCCCCAGTGTCTGAGTTCATCCGCAGCTGCAATCCTCCCTGCCCTGTGCTCCTGCGTACGGCCTGTTGCTGGCCCTCACACACGCCAGGCATGCTCTCTCATCTCTCAGAGGGCTGTGGCAATTTCCATTCTAGTAATGCCTCAGGTATTTAGAGAGCCCGCTTTTTTTCTGCCTTCTCTTCAGATGTCATTATTTATTCATAGAGGCTCTGCCTGTCCACCTTTATAAAAAAGCATTCCCATTCTTTTACATTTCTTTATTTTTCACAACAGCACTTACCACCTTCACTTTATGCATTTAATTATTTGTTTATATTCTGACTGCCCTGTCTGGCAGTGGCTTTGCCTATTTTTTCATTGCTGTATACTTAGTGTCTAAAAGGGGCCTAGCACAGAACTCAAGAAGTATCTGCTAAATGAATACAAGAATAGATGTGGTTGTGTTTTTATGATGATATAAGACAATGTTACAATAAGTCAAGGCAGACTCCTTCCTCCTGGAGGGAGGAGAAGGACCAAGGGTTTTAGAACTTGCTAGAGCTTTAACATTGTATTGTGTTCTATTCCAGGTAAAAAGAAGCAAACGAATGACAGCCTCTCTCTCCCACTGGACTATCCAATCCTGATGGAGTACATGGTGTAGCTATTTGAATTCTCTGAATGGTAAATACCAGCAAGTGGATTAAGTGGGGGGGAAAAATGGGATTCCAAGTGGTGAGTTGAACACACCTTTCCCTCTGGTATACCCTGAGCAGAGCTCAGCACAGCCCGACACCTGGAAGTGAATATACCAGTGAATATACCAGACCAAGAGAGACACGGGAAAAACCCTCTGGTTCTGGTCCAAGCAGTAGACAAGGGTACTCCCAAAACTCAGAGCTTAAGGGATCCCCCAATATTTTCCTTTATCTCTACTTTTGTGTCCCAGCCACCAAAGACTGTGTGGCAGTGGCAGCCAGGGTGAAACAGAAGTTTTCTTCTGTGTCTCTCTTGGTCTGTACTGAGGTTCACTTTGAAGTCTTAGACTGTGCTGAGCTCTGCTCAGGAGATACCAGAGGGTAAGGTCTGCAGCTTAGAGTATCAGGGTCAGCCTTGGGGAGGGGAGCAGAGGAGATATGCTCTCAGATCTGGTCTTATGGAATGTTCCATAGGCACTTGTGATGAAAGATTGAGGCCAGCAGGGAGGGCCCTGCTAACCTCACTTGATGGCTCTGGGACTCTACAAAGGGAAGGTTCTTGGTGATGTAGAAAGGGCTTTATAAGGAGAAGAGGAGAAGCTGGTGTTCCTTTATACAACTCCCACTAAGCACTTCATTTGCACTATGCTAATTACTCCTCACCACGCCCACGACATGGAGAGTAGGACTCACATTTTTCAGATAGACAAACTAAGGCATAGAGAGGTTAAACGAAGTGTCCAAGGTCATAGTCCTGGTAAGTGACAGAGCTAAGTAAGCTTTCAATAAACATTTGCCTACACAGATATGTAACCTTAAAACCCTTAATTTCTAAAGTCATGAATCCTAACATGTGGGCCAAGAACTTCAGAAGCCCGAGCCCAGCAGCAGTATGAGAGAGATGTGGCACTCAAAACAAGCCCCATTTAGTAATTCGCTGAATGCTAGAATTCTTTCTCATGTTGTCAGAAATAAAAGGATGTGGACTCCTAACATTGAGGTCTTTAACAAGCTTCCCTGAAGAATTAGTGACACTGGCCTACAAAGGCAGGCATGCTTTTCACACATCACAGGCACACCAGGATCTGTGTCTGAGGACCATACTACCTGGGCAAGGATGAACCAGTCAGAGGGTCTCCCAGTCCCACGAAGAATTCATGGGCATTCTCAGAGGTTCTCACCTACTAGAAAGCAACAAAAGCCTTGCAAGGGAAGAGATTAGCTTTAGGTGCAACCAGAGTCAGTTAAGATTGATTGCTGTTTCTGGGAGCTCAGGAGGCTGGAGGGAGTGAACTCCAGCCTTGAAATTTGGGGGTGTGGTGTTGTAGTCCCTTGTGAGGGAGGGCCGACAGAGGGGGCTGTGGGCCAGGGATCTAAGGAGAACAAGAGGTTCCTTCAGCCACCCGAATAGGGGAAGATGATGATCTCTTCATGAGGAATGGGGTTTATTTCATGGCCTCAGTTCCTTAATTTGTGTAATGGCAACTTTCTAGCTCAGGCGGTTGTATATTTATAAACTTAGAAGTACCAAAGTAATTAAATGCATAACATATAGAACCGGAGAAGTGGAAGTGCTAACAGTCTCCATTATATTAATTATATGCATCGTTGAGCTCATTGTAATCAATCACAGCATATTAATGATAACATTGGGCATTTTGGGTCCTAAAATCACTGCCGTGGCACAGTAAGTGCCTCAGAGGCCATCCAGCCTAGTCTCTGTACCTGATAACAGAATTCGCTGTCTGTTCAGTGTTTGTGCCACATAGCACTGATATTTTCTGAGTAAGAACAGGCATGGTGAGTCTCAGAATTCATTCAGAGAGTGGAAGAGTGAGTAGTCCTGCCTTCCCCCTACTGAGGCAGCCCCAAGCTCATCAGATTCATTCTTGCCCTTTTGGATCCTTGATTCAGCATCCACAGGGGGTTGTGGTCACCATCTGAATAGAAAAAACAGCTACGGGTTGGGGCTTAGGAGAAAAATTTTAAGGGGTATATGTTGCTTAATTCCCCCAGGCCCAGAAGGAAACTAAGCCCCACTGTCCCAGGATCAGCTCAGCCCAGAAGAGCCCCTGACATGAGTCCAGAGACGCATAACACAAGCACAGGGCCGAGCTGCCCTGGGAACCACATCCCCACTCAAATGAGGACTGGCACTATCCTTACAGTCATCTGGTACCCAAGATTCGTCCTTTTCATGGTTCTTGGCACAATTACCAAGGAACCACACTATGAAGAACACTACTTCCCTCCCCCCAGCCTTACCAGTATACCACTGGTGAAAAGGCCACCCTTTGTGTTACCAGAACCCCTCCACAAAATGTGATTACACATGGGAGGGTGATCCTCAGTCTTTCAAGCATGTCAGAGCTCTGCTCCAGGGAGACTGGGGGGCCACAGGAGGGCTGAGGGGGATGTGGGCATCACTGGCACTCTTCTGTTTAATTCTCATGTCTCTTCTGTCTCACACCCAGTCCACCTGATTAGGGTGCAAAGTCAAAATAGACTTCTTCACCCCCAAGCACAAGTCCAAGAAATATAGAATGTGATATAAAAATTTATTAAAGAGCCCTACTCACTCCATTCTGACAAGAAGAATGGCTCTGTTGGAACCTGAGTGGCTGGCTGGGTCCTTGGGATGTGGAGGAAGCAGACATTCGGTGGTGGTGTGGGGGGTGTCAACTTCAAGGCAGGGCCAAGGTCCATTGGTACACTGCCCTGCCCCGCGGGGCTAGTTCAGCAGGGACCTAGGATATGGAGGGAGAGAGTGGAAGAAGGGAACAAGAGGCACGAAGAATGGGGAGCAAGACAAGATTCTGATTAAACTCCCCAAAACTTTATTTTTTAACAGCTATTTAAACACAAGCGGAGGGGGGAGGTGTGCTCAGAGGTATGAGAGGGTGGGGAATTCCCAGAGCAGGTGTGGTAATCCAACGGTGAGGATGTTCGTTTCTCCTAGGGCAGTAAC
>CAUYPK010083562.1:0-26092 GCA_963574355.1 Loris lydekkerianus | reverse complement strand
GCCTTAAGGAAAGATGGAGATTTTACCTCTTTCATGTTTACATGGATGGAGCTGGAACATATTCTTCTTAGTAAAGTATTTCAAGAATGGAAGAAAATGTACTCAATGTACTCAGTCCTACTGTGAAACTAATTTAGGGCTTTGACATAAAAGCTATAACCCAGTTACCACCTAAGAATAGAAGGAAGGATGAAAGGGAGGGATGGGAGGGGGGAGGGGGGTGGAGGGAGGGTTATTGGTGGGATTACACCTGCAGTGCATCTTACAAGGGTATATGTGAAACTTAGCAAATGTGGAATGTAAATATCTTGGCACAGTAACTAAGAAAATGCCAGGAAGGCTATGTTAACCCTTGTGATGAAAATGTGTCAAATGGTCTATGAAGCTAGTGTATGATGCCCCATGATCATATCAATGTATGCAGCTATGATTTAATAAAAAACTAAAAATGCTATGTATTGAACAATAAAAAAAAAGAAAAAAAAAAAAAAAAACAAAGTAGAAGGAATCATGCTACCAGACATCAGAATATACAACAATTTTATAGTGATCAAAACAGCATAATACTGGCACAAAAACAGAAAAGTAGAAGTCTGGGACAGAATAGAGAACCAAGAGATGAATCCAGCTACTTATCATTATTTAATCTTTGACAAGCCGATTAAAAACATTCAGTGGGGAAAAGATTCCCTATTTAACAAATGGTGCTAGGTGAACTGGCTGGCAACCTGCAAACGACTGAAACTGAATCCACACCTTTCACCATTAACTAAGATGGACTTTCACTGGATTAAAGATTTAAACTTAAGACATGAAAGTATAAAAATACTAGAGGAGAGTGCAGGGAAAACCCTTGAAGAAATTGGTCTGGGTGAGTATTTTATGAGAAGGACCCCCCCCCCCCCGGCATTTGAAGCAGCTTCAAAAACATACTAATGGGACCTGATCAAACTAAAAACTTCTGCACAGCCAAGAACACAGTACGTAAAGCAAGCAGACAGCCCTCAGAATGGGAGAAGATATTTGCATGTTATGTCTCCAACAAAGATTTAATAACCAGAATCCACAGAGAACTCAAATGTAGTAGCAAGAAAACTTAGTTTTTTAAAGAATAAACACCCATTCATCTGAGGTGTGCACTGAATTTACATTTGTTTAATCATTCATACCTGAAAATATATAAAACAAAAATAAACATTAAGTCTGTTTTTATGGAAGTTTGCATAGCATAAATTTTTCTTGTGTGTTGTCATTTGAGTCTTATAAAATTCTGGTGCTATGAGGACAAAAAGAGTGATACAGGTATCAAAGCACTATTATCACTAGTTTGCACATGAAGAAGCTGAGGAAGGGAAAAACATTTAAAATTAATTCAGATGTAAATGATTTTCTTAATAACTCTGACAGCCTCACTAAAACTGCTCTTGTCAAGGACACTTAATAACTACAAATTACCAAATTCAGCAGTTCACTTTTTGTCTTTATTGTGCAAAGACATTTGACAAAGTTGATCTCTTCTTTCTTAAAATACTTTCTTCAGGGTGGGCATTTTTTCCCCCCTTTCTTTGGGATGCCACACTATTTTCTCATTCCTTTTCTCTATTTCCTCTCTGCCTTCTTCTAAAAATATAAAATAAACTTATGCTTTTATATCCTTAAAAAAATACAACTTTCTTTACTTCACTTTGATTTTTTTAAATTAAATCATAGCTGTGTACATTAATGCGATCATGGGGCATCATACACTAGCTTCATAGACCGTTTGATACATTTTCATCACACTGGTTTCATCACACATAGCCTTCCTGGCATTTTCTTAGTTATTGTGCTAAGACATTTACATTCCACATTTACTAAGTTTCACATATACCCCTGTAAGATGCACCGCAGGTGTAATCCCACCAACCCCCCCTCTCCCTACCCACCTCCTTCCCTTCCCCTCCCTTTCCCCTTTCCCTCTATTCTTAGGTTGTAACTGGGTTATAGCTTTCATGTGAAAGCCATAAATTAGTTTCATAGTAGGGATGAGAACTTTTTCTTCCATTCTTGTGATACTTTACTAAGAAGAATATTTTCCAGTTCCATCCATGTAAACATAAAAGAGGTAAAGTCTCCATCTTTCTTTAAGGGTGCATAATATTCCATGGTGTACATATACCACAATTTATTAATCCATTCGTGGATGGATGGGCACTTGGGCTTTTTCCATGACTTAGCAATTATGAATAGGGCTGCAAGAAACATTCTGGTACAAATATCTTTGTTATGATGTGATTTTTGGTCTTCTGGGTAGATGCCAAGTAGAGGAATTACAGGATTGAATGGCAGATCTATTTTTAGATCTCTAAGTGTTCTCCATTTATCTCTCCAAAAGGAATGTATTAATTTGCATTCCCACCAGCAGTGTAAAAGTGTTTCCTTTTCTCCATATCCATGCCAACATCTCTGGTCTTGGGATTTTGTGATATAGACCAGTCTCACCAGAGTTAGATGATATCTCAAAGTAGTTTTAATTTGCATTTCTCTGATGATTAAATATGATGAGCATTTTTTATATGTCTGAAGGCTGCACACCTGTCTTCAGCAGCATCTTAGGTTACAAAATCAACATTCATAAATCGGTAGCCTTTATATGCACCAACAATAGTCAAGTTGAAAAAACAGTTAAAGACTCTATCCCATTCACAGTAGTGCCAAAAAGATGAAATATTTGGGAGTTTCTCTAATAAAGGACATGAAAGATCTCTATAATGAGAACTATGAAACTCTAAGAAAAGAGATAGCTGAAAATGTTAACAAATGGAAAAACATACCATGCTCATGGCTGGGCAGAATCAACATTGTTAAAATGTCCATACTACCCAAAGCAATATATAATTTCAATGCAATCCCTATTAAAGCTCCTAATATAAAGCCAATTATAGCCCAAGAATATGGGGAAAGGGGATAGGGAGGGGAGGGAAGGGGGGAGAATGAATGGAGGGAGGGTAATTGCTGGGGTCACACCTATGTGCATCTTACAAGGATACTTGTGAAATTTACTAAATGTAGATTATAAATGTCTTTACACAATAACTAAAGGTAAGACAATAAATAAATGTCTTAACACATTAATAAGAAAATGCCATGAAGACTATGTTAACCAGCTTGATGAAAATAATTCAAATTGTATATAACACCAGCACATTGTACCCCATGATTGCATTAATGTACACAGCTATGGTTTAATAAAAAAAATAAATAAAGAAAGAACAGAGCAAAAACAAAAAAAGAGAAGAAGAAAAACCTAAGTTTTATTCAATAACAACAGTCTGTGAGATCATAGATGTTTAAATAGTTGGAATTATTTTAAATATACATGTGAATATGCAAAAATTATACAGTATTATTTGAAACCAAATATTGAACCATACTTTTTAAGGGTGATAGGTATAAACATTTAAAATTTTCCTCTAAAGTCTATTTTTATAGATAACCTCTTTTCTTTTTTAAAAACTAAAATAAGTACTATCAACATCACCATCTTTACAACCACAATTAAAATCACAGTAAAAATAGTTACGATTTTTAGGCCATACTATATATCAGGCACCTAATGTGTATTTCCTCATTTAATCTTTATAACTTCTGTGATATTAATAAAACAACAACAACAACAACAATAATAATATTAGCTAAAAATTGAGGCTCAGGAAGGCTAAACAGTGTTTCTAGGAACTGCAGATACTATCATAATTATTTTTATTTATTTATTTATTTTATTAAATCATAGCTGTGTACATTAATGTGATCATGGGGCACTATAAACTAGTTTCATAGACCAGTTGACAAATTTTCATTACACTGGTTAACATAGCCTTCCTGGCATTTTCTTAGTTATTATGCTAAGACATTTAAATTTCACATTTACTAAGTTTCACATATACCCTTGTAAGATGCACTGCAGGTGTAATCCCACCAACCCTCCTCCCTCTGCCCCCCTCCCTGCTCCCTTTCCTCCCTTTTTCCCTTCCCCCTATTTTTAGGTTGTAACTGGGTTATAGCTTTCCTGTGAAAGCCATGAATTAGTTTTATAGTAGGGCTGAGTACATTGGATACTTTTTCTTCCATTCTTGAGATACTTTACTATGAAGAATATGTTCCAGCTCCATCCATGTAAACATGAAAGAGGGAAAGTCTCCATCTTTCTTTAAGGCTGCATAATATTCCATAATGTACATATGGAATATTACAATTTATTAATCTATTCATGGATCGATGGACACTTGGGCTTTTTCCATGATTTAGCAATTATGAATAGGGCTGCAATAAACATTCTAGTACAAATATCTTTGTTATGATGTGATTTTTGGTCTTCTGGGTATATTCCTAGTAGAGAAATTATAGGATTGAATGGCAGATCTATTTTTATATCTCTAAGTGTTCTTCATACATCTTTCCAAAAGGAATGTTAATTTTCATTCCCACCAGCAGTGTAGAAGTGTTCCCTTTTCTTCACATCCACGCCAACATCTCTGGTCTTGGGATTTTGTGATATAGGCTAATCTTACTGGAGTTAGATAATATCTCAAAGTAGTTTTGATTTGCATTTCTCTAATGATTAAAGGTGATGAGCATTTTTCTATATGTCTGTAGGCCACGCGCCTGTCTTCTTCAGAGAAGTTTCTCCTCAAATCCCTTGTCCAGCCTGCAATGGGATCACTTGTTCTTTTCTTGCTTATACATTTGGGTTCTCTGTGGATTCTAGTTATTAAACCTTTGTCAGAGACATAAGCTACAAATATCTTCTCCCATTCTGAGGGCAGTCTGATTGCTTTACTTGCTGTGTTCTTGGCTGTGCAGAAGCTTTTTAGTTTGATCAGGTCCCAGTAGTGTATTTTTGAAACTGCTTCAATTGCCTGGGGGGTCCTCCTTATAAAATACTTGCCCAGACCGATTTCTTTAAGGGTTTTCTCTGCACTCCTAGTATTTTTATAGTTTCATGTCTTAAGTTTAAATCTTTAATCCAGTGAGAGTCTATCTTAGTTAATGGTGAAAGGTGTGAGTCCAGTTTCAGTCTTTGCAGGTTGCCAGCCAGTTCACCCCGCACCATTTGTTAAATAGGTAATCTTTTCCCCACTGAATGTTTTTAATTGGCTTGTCAAGGATGAAATAACAGAAAGTAGTTGGATTCATCCTTTGGTTCTCCATTCTGTTTCAGACATCTAATTCTCTGTTTTTGTGCCAATACCATGCTGTTTTGATCACTATCAATATGTAGTATAGTCTCATGTCTGGTAGCATGATTCCTCCTGCTTTGTTTTTATTTCTGAGTAATGTCTATTCGAGGTTTTTTCTGATTCAATATAAAATGAAGTATTGTTTTTTCAACATCTTTAAAATATGACAGTGGAGCTTTAATAGGAGTTGTATTAAAATTATATATTGCTTTTGGTAGTATGGACATTTTAGCAATGTTGTTTCTTCCCAGCCATGAGCATGATATGTTTTTCCATTTGTTAACATTTTCAGCTATTTCTTTTCTTAGAGTTTCATAGTTCTCTTTATAAAGATCTTTCACGTCATTTGTTAGATAAACTCCAAAATACTTCATCTTCTTTGGCACTACTGTGAATGGGATAGAGTTTTTAACTCTTTTTTCTCATTGACTATTGTTGGTATATATAAAGGCTACTGATTTTTGAATACTGATTTTGTAACCTGAGATCAATTCCTTGATCACTTCTAAGAGTTTTGTAGTAGAGTCTGTAGTGTTTTCAAGATATAGAATCATATCATCTGCAAAGAGCAAAAGTTTGATCTCTTCTGACCCTATATGGATCATAATTCTTTTTAAAATCAAATATTTATTGTTCTCAGTCTTAACCCAATTTTGTCTTTTCATATTTGAGTGTATTGATAGGTTACATTTGGCAAAGTGAGGGTTCTGGAATAATTACATGGAAGATGTTTCTAGACTTGATATCAAAATCAAGTTTTCCTTATTTCAGAACACATACATGTGCGCGCATGCACTCACACACCCACCTACCCACCCACACAAAAGACAAAAGCTAGACGGTAGGCTAGAACATTATGCCAAAGAGAGGAGGGACTTGGGATATAACAAAACCATTTGTAGATGTGGTATGTAGCCCTTTGTAGGACTGAATGTACACATTGGAAATGTGACAGGGCAGAAAGCCAGGATATAGGTAAATTAATGTATCTTGGTTGTCATTTCTCTAGGCAGGAAAGAATTCCAGGAGTTATAATTGAACTTAAGTTTTAGAAAAGATATTCAGCCCTTGGCATGGGTCAGGAAAAAGAACGTTAATATGTATATGTTTTAAGGGTACCTAGGGTTTGTTTTACTCAGGTGTGGTAAGGCATGCATTATCACTTTACAGCCCTGGACCAGGTCATTTTGCTGTTGCTGAAAGTTATGTTTGTAGATGGTGGAGAGAAAGAGAGCTAGATGATTTCTAAGGTTTCTCACTGCCTGTGTGGTTAGCATAACTTCAGCATATCTTTAGAAGTGGAGTTACATGAAGAAGCTTGTATTGGTGGGGTGTGGAGGGTATACTGCTGAGAGGATACTCACCCAAGAGGTGTGATAGATGCAATTAGCATAGGGAAGAATTGTACTAATAGTCAGAAGACATGTTCTCCAACTCTCCCACCTCACTCTGTTGCTGGGTAATATTGAGTAACTTCCTAGACCAAAGATTAAAACTATTCCAAGAGTTCAGGGATTCAAAGCTTAGGAAAAGAGTTGACAGTGATGAAAAGAAGTAGGAATGGAAAATTGTATAGTAAAAGAAGTTGTTAACTAGTTATATAGAAAGTATGCAGTAACATGTATTCAGTTGTGTACAGTATCATCTTATTGCGGGTATTCTTAGGAAACCAAGTTGTAGTTAACTTGAAGAGAATCTCTGGATATTCTTATTAAAATTAAATATAGAGTTTTCTATTATTTATCTTTCTGTTTCCTCAGTTTCTGTAATACTGGTTAGCTGCCACACATTCTTTGATAAACCTGTTAGTTATTTTTTAATCATTTAGTATGCTCTAAATGTTTTTTCTGTGTCTTATAAAAATAGACTATAAGCTTCTCAAGTTAAGAGCTACGTCTAGATTCCTTACAGTATCTGATGACTTCTGAATGTATGCACAGTCAATACATATTAAGAGATGATAAATTTATTGCTTGTAAGGACCTTATAAAGTTTTTCATTTAGCTCTTTAATCTTTGTCATGAGCAAACAGACTTGGAGAAGATGAAGTGCTCATCTAGGGCCAAAGGTGAGGTGGGAGTTGTGCCCTGATTCAGTCCCATGCCTGGGTTTCCTCAACATGCCTTTTGATGGCTAGATTCAGTGTTCAGTGCTTACTTAAGCCTTTTTATGAGCTTACTGGTTTTTAAAAGAAAAGCTAAATTCATTTAAACGTTTTACAAATTCTATTTGCCCATAATTACACAAAATTTCTCCAATGGTATAATTTTAACTAGGCCTTTATTCTGTCATTTGTCATTGATATAGATGACAGGAATAAAATATGTATTAAAATGTCAAGTGTACTAGGATGATGACATTTTATGTAAGTGCATAATTAAATCACATTTTGGAAAAAATGATAATCCCTTTTCCCAAAAAAGTGAACTGTATTTGAGAACATTTTCTTGAGATGTTTCCAATTGGAATTCTATAACTCAATACCAACCAGCTTTGTATATTACCACAGGGCAACCAAAGGATAAAACAAGATGATGCTGTCTGTGGCCATGTGGAAACAACTATGTAGTTCATAAAGATGTCTAAATGCTTCCTCAGGCTTCAGTGGAAGATGGGCATTATGTTTCTAGCAATGTGTCCTGGTGCGAAGAGCAAACTGCTTATCTTCATTACAAACATTGACAGAGGTCTGATCCTATATGGAATTAATTGAAACATATTTTCTTATTGGAAAGAAATAGCACTCATAGAAGGTGTTACTAAAAGTGTTACTTTTAATGAAAGTAAACTTTGCAGATGTTACTAATAAAAGTCATATTTTGCAACACTAATGTTTGGCAACACTTTTTTGTGACTCTCAAATTGCCTAACTCTCCATTCAATATCTTACTCAAAGAGAAGAGAAGAGTGATAATAATTTTAAAACTTGAATATAACATGATTCTGCTTTAAAGTTATCTGATCATAATCATACTAGGTAGAATGAAATGTTAACAGTGAAAAGAGGTGTTACATTTTTAACATCCTTTTTATATGTATATGTGTGTGTTTATGTCTATAAATCAGTTGGAATAAAAACTTTCAAAAATTATGTTTTGGGATAATTTCAATAATTATTTCAATAATTGCAATGTGCTGATTTCATATAGAATTAGTAATGCTTACATCACACTGGTTAATATATATCTCATCTCATTTACTTAATTATTGTGTTAAGACATATATATTCTATATGTAATAGATCTGACATGTACCCTTGCATTATGCACCATAGATGTGATCCCACCATTCACCCTCCCTCAATCTGACCTCCCTCCTCCCCTCCCATCCTTCCCTCCTTCATCTTGGGACATAGTTGTAATCTATTCTTCATGTGAAAGTGTGAGTGATTGTAAATTGGTTTCATAATAGTAATGAGTACATTGGGTATTTTTCTTCCATTCTTAAGATACTTTACTAAGTAGGATATGTTCCAGCTCCATACATGTAAACGTAAAAGAGGTAAAGTTTCCATCTTTTTTAAGGCTGAATAATATTCCATGGTATACATACACCACAGTTTAATAATCCATTCATGGGTCAATGGGCACTTGGGCTTTTTCCATGATTTGGCTATTATGAATTGAGCTGCAGTGAACAATCTGGTGAAATTTTTTTTTTGCTAGAACATGATTTTGGTTGGATATACATGTAGTAGAGGAATAGTAAAGGATCAAATGGCAGGTCTACTTTTAGATCTCTGAGTATTCTCCATACTTCTTTCCAAAAGGGATGTATTAACTTGCACTCCCACCAGCGGTGTAGAAGTGTTCCCTTTTTTCTGCATCCACACCCAGCATCTGTAGTTTTGGGATTTTGTTATGTGAGCCACTCTTACAGGAGATAGATGGTATCTATATATGGTTTTAATTTGCATTTCTCAGATAATTAAAGATGAGCATTTTTTCATGTGTCTGTAGGCAAAGTGCCTATCTTCTTCAGAGAAGCTTCTGTTCAAGTCCTTTGCCCACAGTGAAGTGGGATTACTTGTTCTTTTCTTATTAGCAAGTTTGAGTTCTCTGTGGATTCTGGTTATCAAACCTTTATCAAAAGCATAACCTGCAAATGTACTCTCCCATTCTGAGGGCTATCTGCTTGCTTTACTTACTATGTTCTTGGCTGTGCAGAAGCTTTTTAGTTTGACTAAGTCCCAGTAATGTATTTTTGGTGTTGCTAAAATTGCCCAGGGTGTCTTCCTCATAAAGTATTCTCCCAGGGCAATTTCTTCAAATGTTTCTCCTGCACTCTCTCCAAGAATCTTAATAGCTTCATGTCTTAAGTTTAAATCTTTTATCCAGTGAGAATCAATTTTTGTTAATGGTGAAAAGTGTTCCAGTTTCAGTCTTTTACAAGTCGCCAGCCAATTCTCCTTGTACCATTTGTTAAATAGAGAATCTTTCTCCCAATTTATATTTTTGATAGGCTTATCAAAGATCAAATAACAATAAGTGTCTGAGTTCATATTTTGGTTTTCTATTCTGTTCCATACATCTACCTTTCTATTTTTGTGCCAATACTATGCTGTTTTGATCACTATAAATTTATAGTATAGTCTGAAGTCCGTTAGTGTGATTCCTCATGATTTGTTTTTATTTCTGAGTAATGTCTTGGGTATTCAAGGTTTTTTCTGATTCCACATAAAATGAAGTTCTATTTTTTCTAGATCTTTAAAGTATGATGGTGGTGCTTTGATAGGGATTGCATAAAATTTATAAATTGCTTTGGGTAATATGAACATTTTAACAATGTTGATTCTTCCCAGCCATGAGCATGGTATGTTTTCCATTTGTTAAGGTCTTCAGCTATTTCTTTTCTCAGAGTTTCATAGTTCTCTTATAGAGATCTTTCATGTCTTTTGCTAGATAAATTTCCAAATATTTCATCTTCTCTGGCACAACTGTAAAGGAAATAGAGTCCTTCACTTTTTTTTTTTGGCTTGACTATTACTGTCATACATAAAAACTACTGACTTCTGAGTATTGATTTTGTATCCTAAGACACTGCTGTATTCCTTGATCACTTCTAAGAGTTTTATAGTTCAGTTCCTGGGGTTTTCCAGTTATAAAATGATATTATCTGCAAAGAGAGAAAGTTTGATCTCCTCTGACCCTATTTGTATACCCTTGATCACCTTCTCTTGCCTGATTGCAATGGCTAAGACTTCCATTACAATGTTAAAAAGTTGTGGAGAAAATGGGCAACCTTGCCTGGTTCCTGATCTGAGTGGAAATGTTTTCATTTTTCCTCCATTCAATGTGATATTGGTGGTGTTTGCTGTAGATGGCCTAAATCAGTTTAAGAAATGTCCCTTCTATACCTATTTTCTTAAGTATTCTGATCATGAAAGGATGCTGGATATTGTCAAAAACTTTTACTGGTCTATTGAGGAAATCATATGGTCTTTGTTTTTTAGTTGTTTATGTAGTGTATTGTATTTATAGATTTACATATATTGAACCAACCTCGAGACCCTCAGATAAAACCCATGTGGTCATGATGTATAATTCATTTGATGTGTTGCTGGATTATGTTTGCTAGGATCTTGTTGAATATTTTTGCATCTATGTTTATTAAAGATATTGGTCTATAATTTTCTTTTCATGTTGGATCTTTTCCTGGTTTGGGGATCAGGGTGATATTTTCTTAGAATGTGTTGGGAAGTATTCCTTCTTTTTTGATGTTTTGGAAAAGTTTAAGTAATATAGGTACTAGTTCCTCTTTAAAGGTTTGGTAGAATTTGGATGTGAAGCCAACTGGTTCCTGACTCTGCTTTTTTGGGAGATTCTGTATAATTAATTCTATTTCAGTACTTGATATAGGTCTGTTCAGCCCATTTCCAATTCTTTCTGATTAAGTCTAAGAAGTTGGTGTGTTTCCAAGTATTGGTCAATTTCTTTCAGATTTTCATATTTCTGAGAATAAAGTTTTTTTTTTAGTAATCATAAAGGAAAGGATTTTTTGAATTTCTGAGGTGTCTGTTGTTATTTTGCCTTTTCTGATTGATGATATTAGGGACTTAAATTTTCTATTTTTGGTTAGGTTGGCCAAAGGTTTATTAATTTTGTTAAATTTTTCAGAAAACCAACTTTTTGATTCATTAATCTTTTGAATAATTCTTTTGTTTTTGATTTCATTTAATTCTGCTCTATGTTTAGTTATTTCTTTTCTTCTGCTTCATTTAATTCTGCTCTATGTTTAGTTATTTCTTTTCTTCTGCTGGGAATGTTCTTCCTTTTCCAGTTGCTTAAGATGTCCCATTAAGTTATTGACTTCCTCTCCTTCCATTCTCTGGGGGAAGGCTTGAAATACTATAAATTTCCCTCTTAGGACTGCCTTTGCAGCATCCCACAGGTTTTGATAACTCATGCATTCCTTATTGTTTAGTTCCAAAAATTTGGCATTTTACTTCTTAATCTCATCTATGACCCAGCTATCTTTCAGCATATGGTTATTTAGTTTCCTAAACAACTTTTGTATGAGTATGCGGATACCTGTTATTAGTGATTTCAACTTTTATTGTGTGATGATTTGAGAAAATACAGGAAATAATTTCTATACTTTTAAATTTGCTGAGGTTAGACTTGTGACCTAAGATGTGATCAATTTTGGAGGATGTTCAATGGACTGATGAGAAGAATGTGTATTCAGTTTTGTTAGGATGAAATGTTCTGTAGATATCTGTTAAGTCCAACTGTTGAATGCTTAAGTTTAAGTCTAAAATTTCTTTGCTTACTTAGCTTCCTCTTGGAGGGTCTATCCAAACTGCCAAAGGGGTGTTAAAATCTCCGACTATTATGGTGTTGGAGGAAATCAAGTTGTTCATCTCTGTTTGAGTCTCTTATAAATTAAGGTGCATTCTGGGTGAGTGCATAAATGTTAATAATTGAAATCTCATCATGTTAAGTTTTGCTCTTAACAAATATGAAGTGATCATCTTGTCTTTTCTTACTTTCGTTTGTTTAAAGCCAATTGTATCTGTGAAAAAAAATTGCAGCACCTGCTCTTTTCTGATTTCCATTTGCCTGAATTATAGATGACCATCCCTTCATCCTGAGTCTATATTTATCTTTTAAGGTAAGATGAGATTCTTGTATGCAGCATATATCTGGCCTGAGTTTTTGTATCCAGTCAGCCAACCTGTGCCTCTTTAGAGGACAATTTAAGCCATTCACATTCATTGAGAGTATTGATAAGCTTGGTAGGATTTTGGGTATACAATTTTTCAAAAGTCCAGTGGACATTTTTAATCCTTTTGCCACTGTGGAAGTTGGAATTTGATCAAAGTTTCTGAGTGAGTTTACTTTGGTGGTAGAGCATTGTGCTGGTCATTGTGGAAGATAGGTCTGAGAATATCCTGAAGAGCTGGTTTAGTGATGACAAATTTCTTCAACATGTGAATGTCATTAATTTCTCCATCATAAATGAAACTCAGTTTCACTGGATACAGGATCCTGGGTTGAAAATTATTTTGTTTTAGGAGATTAAAAATCAGTGACCATCCTCTTCTAGTTTTAAAAATTTCAGCAGAGAGATCTGCAGTCATTTTAATATTCTTCCCCTTGTAGGTTATGTTTTTTTTCCATTTGACTGCTTACAGAATTTTCTCCTTCATATTAACTTTGGTGAAATTAATTATAATGTGTTTAGGAGATGTTTTATTTGGATTGAGTCGTGCTGGGGTTCTGAAACTATCTGCTATCTGAATTTTAGATTCTCTTGCCATGTTTTGGAAGTTCTCCTTGATTATCTCTTGGAGTAGAGCATCTGGGCCTTTCAAAGCAACCTTATCACCTTCTGGAATTCCTGTAAGGCAAATATTAGTTTTTCTGACATTATCGCACAGTTCTCTGAGAGAATGATTTGTTTTTGCTGTCCACGTATCTTCCTCTTTGAGCATTTGGAAGCATTAAAAAGCTTTGTCTTCAATGTCAGAGATCCTTTCTTATGCCTGCTCCATTCTGTTACAAAGGGATTCTACTCTATTACTCATATCTTTGAAGGCTGCAAGTTCTTGCCTCAATGTGTTAAAATCTTTGGTTATTTTGTCTTTGAATTTATTGAATTCTTGGACAACTTTTGAATTGCTCCTTGAATTTCTAATTACAAGTTTACCTCCATTCTGTTAATCTTATTTGCAATCCAAATTCTGAACTCAATTTCTGATATGTTAGCCATTTGTTTATGAATGGGATTTTTGGGTGTATTTCCTTTGTCATTTTGGGGGGAGCTTATCTACTCTGATTATTCATGTTGCCACAGTTTTTTCTACTGATTCTTCCCCATGATTATTTTTCACCATTTGGCTAGAAAAGTTGGTAAGGTGGAATTTAATTCAGGGCTCCTGGAGTTGTAGTTAACCAGCCCTTTACCAAAGAACTTGGACTGGTGATTATGGCTTTTCCCATAGAGCTTTATAAAGGTTCCATTGAGTACTATCCTGAAATTATGGGGAACTGCCTGGTGTGGTGGGCCTAGATGATTCTTACCTGTATTCAGGTAGTCTCTGTCCAATCCTAGTGTATCAGTGGCTTTGGGCTGAAACCTCAGCTGTGGAGACATGTAAGCAATTAAGACACCCCACCCCCCAACAGGTGACAACTGGAAGAGGAGATTCTCACACTCCCACAACACAACCAGGGTACAACCTTGGTGGGTCACTGGGTGATTGCCCCAGGTCAAGAGTTCCAAACCAATTGTCCAAGCCAACACAAACAACAATCAGGTGCAAGAGTTCAAAAGGTCTTCAGCATTGAGGCAGTGGGGGTCCACTGGCAGCTAAAGTGTAGCTCACTCTGGTGCTCTGTGATGTCAAAAAGGCCCACCCAGCAAAATAGTTCAGGGTGGCTGATGCCTCCTTCCCCACCTTGCACCTCCATCAAACCCAGGCACTGGTAACCCCATGGGGCTGTGGCTGCTGGCTGCTTGCAGAATTTTCTCCTTCATATTAACTTTGGCAAAGTTAATTCTAATATGTCTTGGAGATGTTTTATTTGGGTTGAGTTGTGCTGGGGTTCTGAAACTGTCTGCTATCTGAATTTCAGAATCTCTTTCCATGTTTGGGAAGTTCTCCTTTATTATCTCTTAGAGTAAAGCCTCAGGGCCTTTCAAAGCGACCTCATCTCCTTCAGGAATTCCTATAAGGCAAATATTAGTTTTTCCCTCCAATAAGCAAATGCGCCAGGGATTTGGGCCTGCCAGAGTCATAGGGAAGTCAATGCCTTGTTGGCCAAGCGACCACACTCTGCCACCAGCTGGCTGGGGGTGTTGAAATCTGATTACTTTGGGTGCTCAGTGGAAACTGAGGAGTGTTCCACCTGTGCTCATTCCAAACCAGAGGTTAACAAAGCAGCAATTGTTTTTTCATCCTCAGAAACTGTGCCTCTGCCTCAGCTGCTCTGTTCCTCTGGTATACCTGCAATGAGAAATCCAGCTCCATCCAGCAGTCCACAGAATTGGGGAAGTGTCTCTCCAAAATTTGACCACAGCAGGATTGCTCTATTAATGCTGCTGGTAGATGTCTTCACTCAGGTTTCCACGCATCAGTGTTTCTTGAGCCTCCATCCGTCATACAGAGACCCAAGCCTCCACCTGCTGCTGAGTTGCTCTTTTTCAGAGCCAAGCCAGACACATCCCTCCCTGTGCCTTTCTGCAGTGTTACTGGATTCACAGTTACAGTGTAGCTGTGCTACCCCAGACCATGCAACGCCTAGTCTTAACAAAAGACTGTGAACATTCTAGTCTCCAAAAGGGCTGGGCTTTTAGACTGCCCAAGCAAAGAGGAAGGGTGGACTGAGAGTTCAATGTGGCAGGGAAAATATTTGTTCAATCTCATGTCAGACAAGATAATGTCCAGGCTCACAGCAGGGACTCTCTAGAGAAGGATTCCCAGCTTTCAGCAACTTGCTCCCATGGGGTAAGATAAGAGGACCCCAGATCACCACTCACTAGTTGAGATGTCATAGCAATTAAGCAAGCAACACTCTTGGGGGAAGGAATGGACATGTGTCCTCTTTGGGGTGGCTTCTGTACCTGAAATTTGTTTCCTTGGAGTTGCAGCTTGTCTCAGCAGAGAAGATGTGCAATTATCAATC
Organism: Loris lydekkerianus; assembly: GCA_963574355.1. Lineage (NCBI taxonomy): Eukaryota > Metazoa > Chordata > Mammalia > Primates > Lorisidae > Loris > Loris lydekkerianus. The sequence goes on along the minus strand of CAUYPK010083562.1, from coordinate 10,743 downwards.
TCTTCTCTCAGCTTGGCTCCCACCCTTCAGCTTTGTTGGGTTCTTTCTGGCCATTATCTCTCCCTGTGGATGAGAGCTTCTGTTGAAAGCTGGCTTCAGTTGGCTATCATCCTCCACTCCCCTTTTCTCTGTTGAATGTAAAATTTGGAGTTAGGGAAAATAGTTAACCTGAGGGTTTCACAGAACACAAGGCACTTTGAAACAAAATGGACAAACGAAACAAACAAACAATCAGACAAACACACAAACAGACACACAATGAAAAACAACATCAACAACAACAAAAAAACCTCAAATAGCCTGATAAAAGCACTCTCAGCAACCATAAGAGGAAGGGGAAGGCTCTGCACCCATAGCCCAGTGGCCAGGGCATTCACCACACACACCATACTTGGTGGGCTTAAACCTGGCCCAGGGCCCACCAAACAACAATGACAACCACAACCAAAAAACAGCTGAGTGCTGTGGCAGGCGCCTTAAGCACCTCAAAGAGTTAGAGGTTGTCTTAAGCGGCGACACTACAGCAGTCCACTGAAGGTGACATAGTGAGACTCTGTCTAAAAAAATAAATAAAGTTTAAAAAGGGTGGTACCTGTCGCTCAAAGGAGTAGGGCATTAGCCCCATATGCTGCCAAAAAAAAAAAAAAAAAAAAAAAAAGGAAGCAGAGGAATAAAAATAGTAATTAAAAATCATTTTTAACAATAACTCCTACAAGAAACAAAACGGGGGAAAAAAAAAAAAAAAGGAAAGAGCAAAGAGAGAACAAAAAAGGCAGCAAATTTATATATATTATATATAGTGTGTATATATAAACGTGACTATATATGCTATAGGAATTGACTTTATTAGGAATATATTTATGTTGCAATATACTTTCTGGACACCAGGTAGTACCATGAGTGGTTTCCAGGCTTAAATTGTTCTTGCTGTTTGCCTGAATACCCACTTGGTTCCTAGTGAACTGCTGATTCCACCGATCTCAAAAAAATCTTCACAGACAGGTTTCACAAATTCTCCCTGCAATAGTTTCTGTGAAGTGCAGAATATCCTGGGCCAGTTCTGCGTATAGTATGACTGTCTGTGGGTGAGACGCAAATCACTTCACCTGACCTGTGTGGAAAGGTGGCTGCAGTGACTGCCATTTCCCAATTCCAAAACAATAGCCTCTTCCTATCTGGATCTTTCCCATCTGAGTGTCTCTCCCTCCACCTAACCGTGGTGGTGCTGCACCAGACAGCACCCCACTCTGGCCACCTAATTCTGCTTGGGAGTCCACACTTCACCAATCTTTCCACACAATACCTAGTTTCCCCACGAACTTGGAACTGCAATCCTCCATGGTAGGGCTGGTTTCCACTGCTGCCGTCCCATAGCTGCTGCAGTCCAGAGCAAAACCTTTCCTGGCAGTCTTCACAGTTCTGGATTACACTCCAAGTCCAGCAATCTGCCACCTTGCAGCACACCCTGAACGTGGCACACCCTGAACTGCCACTCCACATCAATATTCCATGCCAGGAATAATATAGCCCACTCACTCTCACCTGTTGTTCCAAGAGAGCTGAGCTAAACGTCCTTCCTGTCCGCCATCATGCTCTACCTCAACCTATGCATTCTTTATTTTTTTCTACTGTGGACATGTGTGTTAATGTAGTTTAAATTTTTTTTTTTTTTTTTTTTTATACTAATGATGATTGTAATGGTTTCTTATGTGGAACTTGAAAGGTATTGAACGTGCCAATTATTATTTCCTCTTATACCTTGCATTCTTCTGTATTTTCAGTGACAAATGTGGTTCACTGCTATAAGTTATAAACCATTTAAATATTACATTTTTATTATGGGTAAGAAACCATCATTTAAAAAACCTTTAATTAATTACCCGAGGGAGTCCTATCTCTTCTGTTCTGCATCCAAAATTGCAAATATAAAATGCAGGGAAACTTTCTTGCAAAGGGAAGAGGAATCTTCATTCTAAAGAGCAAACTGCTTTGATACATACTCATTGACAAACAAACAAACAAAAAATAGAATGAGGAGCTATGAATAGGTAATACAGGTAATTTGTTAGTAGTTTTAGTAGCTAGTAATGTAAGAGTAGCGATTTAAGGCTTTTCTTTTGACTAGCCATCTCAAGGATAATAGACCATTTTTGAAATAAAGGAAAAAATTATGTCCATCAATCTATCTACTTACCATCTACTTATCATCTACTTATCTCCTGGGCCAATCAGGGTCTTGTCAGGAAAACCAAAACTACATTTAGAATTTCAAAGAAAGAGGATTTAATTCAGGGAATTATGTACACATGTATTATATTATAAGACCCAGTGAGTAAGAAGGGAAAGTTCTAGCATCTTAGAAATTTGTAACTGGGAGAAGGAATAATTACATTAGAAAAGAGGGCAGGAGTGTAGGTCTTTAGGGAGAGGCCTGGCTAAGTATGTGCTTGGAGCTCCCAGTGTCTTCACTCAGCAGCTCCTCAGACTGTTGAGAGGGTTAGGTCTGGGCTCTTTGGCACCACTGAGGAAGTGAGGCAGGGGTATGTTTCATTGCTGAAGAAGCTTGATGTGCAGCCAAAGTGTGCTGCTGCAACAATAATGCTGGAGTAAAACTGGAAACTCCTTATCCTTTTCTCCTTCTTTTGAAGATCTTTAAAATAATAATAATAATAATAATAATAATAATAATAATAATGCCTAAACAGAAAACCAGAAGGGTTAGGTGACGGAAAATATAATTTATAGAGAATGAGTCCCAGTGTCCCAGAGCCAAGTATAGACTGTGAACTTGAAGCAGAGAGACTTTTTTTTTTTCCTTAAAAAAAGAAGGCTTCTGTTTTTTTTCTTTTTCTTAATTTTCTGCTTAGCTCAGATTTGTTTCCCCAACAGCTTCCACTGGGATTTCTATCAGACATCTCAAATATAATGTATCTAAAAACTGAACAATTGATTCTTTTGTCCCTCACCCCCAAACATGCTTTTCTCACATCAGTAGACAGCATTACCATCTATCCACCTGGATCAAAATCTAGTTGTCATTCTTGACACCTCTCATTCTCACATCACAAATCTAATTCACCAGGGAGTGCTGTCAGTTTTACCTATGGAGGACACCCTGAATCTAGTCACTTCCTCCACAGCTGGGCTGTGGTCTGAGTCTCAGCCACCATTGTTTCTCATGGAATATTTGAGCAGTCTCCTAGCTGAGCTTTCTGCCTGTGCATTCGCCCAGTGGCCCACTACTTTCCTTCTCATGTGCTGTGCCTCAGTTGCCCTGAGCATGACAAGTTTGTGTCCTTTTTCTCCTTAACATTTTCTTTCTGTGGTGACTTCTAATTTTTTTTCATATGCTTGCATGGCTGTGTTCTCCAGTTTCAGTTTCAGTTCCAGAGAGAGGCTTTTCCTCACCATCCAGGCCAAAGTCTTCCCCTTGCTCCCTGTGACCCACTATTCCTTTCTTGTCTACTCTATTACTCTTAGTTTTCCTTGTAACATTTGGCACTGTCTATAATCATTTTTATTATTATACATATATTTATATTTCTCTTAGAAAGATAGCAACATTATAGAGCTTAGAGTGGTCCAACAAGATATATCTATTTATCTATTAAAGAGAAAAGGCTACTGGGTCCTAAAGTCAAGGTAACTGTGTTAAAACTTAGGGGTGATCTTATTAAAGCATTGAGATTTGTGGTAAGTGAAAAGAAATATTTTTATTAATAAATTGTTAAAGAAAAACAAGCTGATAAATATTCATAATAAATTGATACAGAAAATTAGTTAAGCGTTAATCTATGATTCATCTATTTTAGACTTTAATTTCATTATTTTTTCAAGTGTTCAGTGTACTTTCAGTATTTCATTTTAGATTTGAGGAAGTATGTTGAGAGGTGACTAAACCACTTGGGAGTTGAACACATAAATGTAAACCAAGGAAGTGATAGCTCTGTCACATCTATTCTATTAGTAAGACATTTATATCAGCATTGTGGAAACAAAAGTGTATGAAATAAACAAGGAGAGTTAATGGAAATGACAGAAACTGTACAGGAGAGAAGGTAGAAGCAGAATCTGTCATTGGTCACAATTTGCACAGACCAAGTTCCATTAGAGTTTTGTCAAATCTGGTCTTTTACTAGTAGATATCGAGATTCTGAGGGATATAGTAGGTGGGGCATGGGAGTGGTGCACTTTTGTGAGATGATGGAGCTTTTAAGTCTAGTTAATTTAAGATAATGTGGGGGTGAAATGAAATGTGACAGGATTGGCTTAGAAACTAGTAGGGACATGGAGCCATTGGACCATTAATACTTGAGGACTCAAAGGGTCAAAAGGAAACAAAAACATAAAAAGGAAAGAATGAAAGCCTTGTTCATCTAAGAAGCCCAGAAAGCAGGGATCAAGTAAGTGATGCTTTTCCAAGAAAGACATATAAATGGTTTTAGTATTTGAGAAATAGTGTCATGAATGTACAAAGATTTTCCTAAAACTTGCCATTGGATGGTTCAAGGGCTTTGATAAGTTGTCTTACAGGCATCTCTCTGACTATGGCTGAAAAGCAAATGCACAGAATCACAATATAGATTAGAAGGACTCTAACAGTCCCCAGCTCAGGCTTCTAAGTTTCATATGCCCTTTGTGGGTTTTTAAATCCTCAATTATTATTGCCTCTACCATTCAATGTGGCAGGCTCAGGACACGTTTTATTCTCACAGTCATACTATTCATCCTAAGTTTGGTTGGTTCAGTTTGGTACAGCAGGGAGATAAAATGATATGCAAACATACAAACAGGTTTGTACTTTTGAACAAAAGTGTCTGAATTTAACATTTGTGACTTATTGCCAAGACCACAGTCTTGTCTTATTCTATATGAAAGCCTAGGGAAATAAGCCTTCAATTCTCAAACACAGAATTATCATTTAATGTTTCAATATTTATTGAATGCTTAATATATACATAGGTGGTGTGGAGAGTTCTCTAAATATGTAGCAGGATATATGTGTTCAGATTTTTTTCTCTCCACCTTTTTTGGTTGCATTAGACTGCAGGGGTCCTCAAACTGTGGCCCACAGGCCACATGAGATTTTGTGATTGTATTTGTTCCTGTTTTGTTTTTTTACTTCAAAATACGATATGTGCAGTGTGAATAGGAATTTGTTCATAGTTTTATTTTTAAATGTAGTCTGGCCCTCCAACGTTCTGAGGGACAGAGAATTGCCCCCGTGTTTAAAAAGTTTGAGGATGCCTGCATTAGAGGAATACAATTTTTTCTTTACCTCACTAGTTAATTTTATTAGACGATTAAATCAAAGATTAAGACAAAAGGGAATTTATTTTCCTTCATTCACACCCTAAATATTTAAGGGCCCCTGAAGCATTATTGCCACAGGATATGAGGAAAGAAAAAAGAGTTTGTTTGGGAATTAGAAAGAAGAAATTTGCAGAACAGGCAATGGGACATTTCTTTGGCAGAAGAAAATATTTTCTCACATTTACTTATAAAAGACTTGAGGGCAAGAAAAATGTAAAGAGAGGGTTCTACAAAGAGCATATTTTTTATTAACTGACTGAAGGGAAGTTTCCTCAGAAGGAAGGCTTGATATCTGGGAAGAGCCAGATGTGAGGACTTGCAAATGATCCACACACAGTGACTGTTGGGTTTCCTGGCTTCACAGAGGAACTGAGCCAGTGTAAACTGCTCCATCTTCACCACAGCATACACCGAGTTTGGGCTGCGTCCACTTGGAATCTGCCCTAGCAATTGTTGCTATCATTTCTTGTGAGGGCCTCACTGTTTCATAATTCAGGCTGCCCTAGGGTTTTTGCCCAGAGGGAGAAACAGCTGACCTTGTCTTGGACTCACTTTGCTTCTGTTTGAGTATTACACTGTTGTACCTCCCCCCTTTGCCTCCTACAAATCCTCAGGACATTTGTAAGTAAAAATATGAGAGTTGAGGTGGCACCTGTGACTCAAAGGAGTAGGGCACTGGCCCCATATACCGGAGGTGGTGGGTTCAAAACTGGCCCTGGCCAAAAACTGCAAAAATAAATAAAATAAATAAATAAATAAATAAATACATAAACAAATAAAATAAATACATAAAAACATCTGAAAGTTAAAAATTGTGCTGCATAGCCATATTCCTTGAAAATAATCACTTTGAATACTTGAATAAAATCACCTTGAGACTTTCTCAAGTGGAATAGGGGTTACATATAGCTATAATATACTTTATTATCTCAGTTAACATTAATAACTTATATGGGATAAATTCAGTTAGTAGTAGTTACATACTCATTTTGAAGGTATGTTTTATAGCAAAATAAAACTTTGAAAAGTCAAACCCCTTGCACGTCAGGGAGTAGTGTGGGGGATTCTGTTAGCTTGGGCTCAAGCAATTTTCTTGCCTCAGCCTCCTGAGTAGCTGGGACTTCAGGCACTTGCTAAAGTCCAGTTCTTTATCATTTGTTTTTTGTTTTGTTTTGCTCCCATACTCTCCCCCATCCTCCCTCCCTTTCTCTCCTCTCCTCTGTCCCTTCTTCTTTTTCCTCCTCCCTGCTTCCCCCCCTTTTTTTGTCACCCCTTTTCTATTTCTACAAGCACACTGAGTATGGATTATCCTTACTTTTTAACAAAGGCCCTCCCCAATGCATTCATGTTAGCATTGCAAGTGAAGGATAATATACTGGTTTTATTTACTGTTGCCTAAATGGTGTTGAATTTCTGTGTTAAACATGGCTATGAAACTAGATTAAAATAGAACTGGATCAAACAGCATGAATGTGAATTTGAGAGAACTTGCCTCCCAAGTGAGCATTGTAGGTTTAAATCAGTGAAGAAGAGCTCTAGATATTGGTACCCAGTTGAATTATTTATTTGTAAGTGATAGTGCTGGTGGTCAAATGAACATCTCACCATTTGTCAATTAATATACGTGGTCTTATTTTCTGTATGTCACATATAATTGTTTATAAATCATCCCCTATGCTTCTATTGGATCACATTCTAGACATAATTCACATTGCGTGAAAATGTTTACTTTTTAAACATTCAATATTTCACTGTTAATTACTGGTAAGTTCCTGTTAAGCTGACAGAAGAGAAAAAAAATGTAATTTTTGTTTGCTAGTAAAAAATATAGCATTGTATTTCTTGGTGTAAAATTGTCAATATCTCTGAAGCAGTAGAGTTTTACTAAGAAATTAAAAGTGACTATATTAAAATAATATAAGGAATAATGCAGGAACTGTGATAAAAGTCTGATTTCTACAGAAGTATAGACAAAGCTAAAAATGAATCAGCCATTGTTCCCTAACTCGTCTTCCTGTAATTGCTTACTATTGTAATTACTTCTTGTTTCAAGGTCATGTGTCTTTCACAGGGGTAAGATTTATGACTTCTCCTTTGCTTCTACAGAGGATATCACTGTTGTAAAACCTAAGACTTGTCTTGAGGTATCTTCCAGAATATACATTTTTGGGGAATAAATGACATGAACTGAACTAGTGATCAAGCATGGAAACTGATCCAGTAGGTCTTCTGACCCTCTACCTAGGAACTGTCTCAGCCAAGAAGATAATTATTCATCCCCAGCCAATCAGCAGACCCAATTCCATAGCCCTTTGTTCACCAAACTATCTTTAAAAATCTTAGCCCACAAATTCCCAGAAATGGATTTGAGAAATTTCTCTGATCTCCTCACTCATTGCCTTGTGATATAAAATGTTTTCTCTTTTGCAACTCCTGTTGACCTCCATCTGGGTACAGACAAGGGACCTAGTTGGACAGTAACAAATTTACTTCTTAAGCAAGAAAGTGCAATCTGTCCCCTCCTGAAACAATAGAAAAGAAAGGCACAAGAAAAAAAAAGTGAATAGTGTAGCATGAGCAACACATTTACATAGGATTTTACCTACAAGTCAGGTGAAATCACCATTAGCTCCACTGTTTAAATGAGGTGGTAGTTTCATGCAAATTGGGAAATTACTCAGGGAAGGATGAGTAGAATGGAAGTTCCCTCTCATCTGGCCCACTACCAGTTTTCATGTTTATTCTTACATTCTCTAAACATTCACAATGTGACACATTCATCCTTCCCACTGGAGTTACTCTGATATGCATCACACATTAATATGCACATTTGAATGAGAAGTCAGGTCAGTCAGTAGTTTATGAAAAAAACTACTCATAAAGGATTTCCTCCTGATTCAAAATCTTTAAAACATCCACAACATATTATTGTTCAAGGAAGATAAGTTGTGTTTTATGACTTCTTTTTAAATGTTCAAAATTTGTCTTATTATTTATTTTATAGTTTGTTATTAATGAATACATTCATACTAGACCAAGAAGAATGAAACTCGCCACTGAGAAGGCTCTTTAATGAGCCATGTAGAACTGAAATAACTACATATGCATTCCACAAATGAAGCATTAATTGGAAAAACTAGCAAAGTGTGAAGAAATAATCCTACAGGATAGAATTTTAAATGGTGATATATTTAAAGGCTTTAGACTTTAGAACTTTAAATTCACTTGTGCAGAAGAAAAGGTGAATGTGAACATTTGCTTTTTCCTTTTTCTAAGGTAAAGCACTTTCTATTAAACCATAGTAGTAACCTAATACTGAGAAAGAATTTTTGATAATTTTGTCAACTTAACAAAACCTCTTCTCTTGATCTAATACTATTTTAGGTTATTTAAAAAGCATGTATCCATCACAATGGTGGCTGTTTGTTTGGGTTGCTGTTGATGTAGGGACCCATTAAGATGTAACATCCTGACCTAAGGAGAATTAAGGGCATGCCATTATTGCTGTGCTCACAAACAAACCTGATGAGAATCAGGGCCTCATTTGTATAACATGTACTTTATCTTCTGTAGTGGAATCTTTTTGTGAATAAAAGGGAAAGATTTATGTAGTTACACTTGGGCTACAGGCATAAACCTGGTCAGAACTGGACATACTGGACTATGTGGTCATCCATCTTATTTCAAAGCAGCAGATCATTTGCTGTCTGAGGATAACCACTGTCCACAGTGATTCATGTTATTTACTTTTGCTTGAATAAACACAATTTCTCCTGGTCCTATACTTGCTCTTAGCTGGGATCAGCACTTCCTGACTCCAAGCTTATCATTTTATTTTTATTTTTATTGTTTGGAATTCATTGAGGGTACAAAGAATTAGGTTACACTGATTGCATTTGTTAGGTAAAGTCCCACTTATAATTATTTCCTGTACCCAAGAGGTGGGCCATACACCATGAATCCTCATCCCTACTCTTCTCCCCTATATCCGCTCCTTCATTCCCCTACCTCCATCTTGTATTAGCTCATCTACTGCCTTCACGTTAGAATTGAGTACATTGGACTCTTGCTTCTCCGTTCTTGTGATGCTTTACTAAGAAAAATGTGCTCCAACTCAATCCAGGTTAATACAAAAGATATAAAGATCTTTTTTTAATGGTGGAATAATAGTCCATACTACAGTTTGTTAATACATTCTTGGGTTGGTGGGCATATGGGTTGTCACATAGCAAACATTCTTAACTAAGTGGCCTTAAACAGCACCATTTATTGTTTTTCATGACTCTATAGGTGAATTGGATGTTTCTTCTCCCCATATTGTAACACCTGGGGTGGCTCAGATAGTTGCTTCACGTTGGGAACTTGGTTAGCATACCTACAACAACAAAAGCTTTTTTTTTTTTCAAAAGCTATTGATTTTTTTCCCCCTGTTTTATTTGTTTATCTTTCCAGTAAGCTTTTATCTGGTTTTCCACATGGCATCTTATCCTCCAGAGTCTTTCTGTGCACTATTTCTCTTCAGAAGAAAAGCCTACAATTCCTTATAGCATGGAGACTGGCTTCCAAGAGGATAAGACTCAATGTACTAGGGCTTATCAACTCTCTGATTACATTATGGCTATTAATGCACAGTCAGGGTAAGTACCAGCTCCAAGCCCCAAATCAATAGGGGAGAGAACTACTCATGGTATAAATATTGGGAGACATGGTTCCTTGACCATTACTACAAGTGTAGCAGTAGACATTACCACCAATATAATGTCTAGAACAGAAAGAAACTTGACAAAGTTGTTTACACCAAGTAGATTGGTAGCTGACTAGCAGAAATTGCCATATATACTCGAGAATAAGCCGAGTTTTTGTGCCGAAAATTTGTGCCGAAAAACCTGAACTCAGCTTATACTCGGGTCATACAGGTTATTTGATTCAGTGTGCATGCACCTAATCAAATGCATGTAGTCTCCAGTCGTCTTCTGCCGTCTGTTTGAGGGGGTGGTGCTTCAGCTCAGTTCACAAGTCGCGGCTGAGCTGAAGAGGTAGGCGGCTGAACTGAACTGTATTTCACTGAACTATTTAACCCACAATATTTAATGGCACATTTAATTAAGTGAAAACACCATTTAAGGCAGTAAAGTCTTGTAAATAAATGTTTATAAATCCTGAATCCTTATAATCAGGGGTTTTGGAGTATAAAGATTCAGGATTTTTAACTATTTATTCACAATGCTTTACTGTCTTAAATGGTTTATTCACTTTATTAAAGTTGTCATTGAATACTATGGGTTAATGTGGTATGTTAATGGTATACGGTATATCAAACAATCATGTATTGTAAATGTAATCATGTATTTAAATGACCTTTGATCTTCCAAGCAACAGAACTGTGGCAAGTTTGGGAGAGAAAACTATTTTACTTAGAACCACAGGAAA